>VKOC01019471.1:0-39356 GCA_009364415.1 Spea multiplicata | reverse complement strand
CTTGATACCTGACCATTCTTACCTGATACCTCTTGCCGAACCTTGCTTGATACCTGACTACTCTCACCTGATACCTGTTGCCGGACCTTGCTTGATACCTGAACATTCTTACCTGCTACCTGTTGCCGGACCTTGCTTGATACCTGACTACTCTCACCTGATACCTGTTGCCGGACCTTGCTTGATACCTGACCGCTCCTACCTGATACCTGGATACTCTGGACTTAACACCTGTTGCCAGACCTTGCTTGCTATCTGGCTGCTCTGGTTCTGGTACGTGTTACTGGACTTAACCTACATTCGGCTGTACAAATTCGCCCCTATCCTTGCATACTGGTTTCCTCACCTGACCCCGGCATAATACAATTTGATTTACCCTATCAAATCATATTTTTTTTTAAAAAAAACTAGGCACCCTATGGGCATTTAAAACTACATTATTTTAACTCTGTCCATGCGACAGTTTTTGTGAAGATATAGCGCTAATGTAGGACTTGCTCATAAAAAAACTTTTATATATGTATATATATATATATATATATAGAGAGAGAGAGAGAGAGAGAGGTCTGACTACAAGACTAAGATCCAAATCCCCCGCAGCGCTGCCAGGGACCCGGATCATCCTCTCTGGCAGCCGTTGAAGGTCTGTGCGATGCGTGCAGACATCCTCCGTAGCTGTCGGCACTTCTGCTGGGGCTTTCACCCTTTAAAAGCTGTAAAATGCAGGAATTGCAGAACTCCCCCAACCCTACGTAAATTTGAGACGAGCAATACATTTTATCCGAATCCACAAGTGTGTACTCAACTGAAGGAACTTAGAGCACATATTTGGGAACCTTTGTTCACAGACACCTCCAGAGCAATCAGATTTGCTCCTGGGTCATAAACTCAAAACCAGAAAGCAATACCATCACTAGTATTGCAGATAAGACAGGACATTTTTTACACAAACACTGCAGTCATTGTAGTCATATTTCAGAAATATTATGCTGCACCTTCAGAACGGATGCTTAAGGAAATCTATAGATGATTATTTGTCCAAATTGAATCTCCCAGCGTTAAATGAAGAGGCTCAGCAAAAATTTGATTTAGTTTTGAAGACCATCAAACCTAATAAAAAATACAGGCCCAGACAATTTTTCCGGTTTATATTATAGGACCTTTAAACCCATCCTGATTAATTAAATAGCAATTTAATTTCAATGTGGTTTATACATAAGATCGGAAAATCTCCTTTAGCTCCTAGCAATTTATATAGACTTATATTGCTATTTGAACATTTAAATACCATCCTTATGACTATAGTGCATCTGGATCATGTAGGCTTTGTTCCTTCCTGGCAGGCTGGAGATAATACTTGTAGTCTCCTTGCCACCTTGGAACATGTTGGTTTCTCTGTCAACTATTTAAAAGCCATTAGGACTCTCTATCAGGGACCTTTTGGTAGTCGAATCAGTTAGGGCCGTATATGTTGTGCTTTATAATTGCCCCCCACCACCACCACTTTGGCCAAGCAGCTTGGTTTCAGTTGTGATGAGGTAATGGTCAGATGGCTCAGTTTCCTAGGTATGCATTGGCGTTCACGGGTCAGGTCAGGCAGTGACAATCTCGTAAACGGTATAACACGCACGGTTTGGGGCAGACGGCAAACACTCAAAATCAGGAGTCAAAATACCAGGGACACGCAGTAATGAAGCGCTATACGAACAGGATATGGGCAAAAGGGACAGGAGGACAGCAGGATACAACCATAGGGGAGCTGGTATAACCAAGCAATGAGTGTTGTGCTTGGTGCACTTTTATAGGTTTGTACAGTCCCATTCCTTGTAAAGGGAAAAGGCGTACTACTACTACTAGTAGGAGCGCATGCAACATCTCCTGTTTGAGGCCTGAGCTGCATCTTCACGGTAGAGCCTTGCGCGCACCCCCGGTCTCTCGCAGGTAAAACGGGTGGTGGTCGCGACAGAGCCCTCTCCCCAGGAGCGACCTCCGGTCGGTTGGGATGTTTTTATGGAACACCTTCACAAGAGCAGGAGCATGGACATGTGAAGCCGGTTCCCAAGAACGTTCTTCAGGTCCATATCCCTTCCAAGTACCTCCTGTACCTCGTATTCCTCTGCACCGTCCACTAGAATTTGAGCTGACCAAGGCTTGAGTAGAGAGACGTGGAAAACAGAATGGTAAACAGAGGAGAACTGTTACAGGGTTGATAATCTCTGTTACAACATAAGGACCCAGTTGTTAATTGCCGTATACGGGACAGAACAGTTTATTCTAAGGCTAGGGATGGCTGTGGGGTGGTAGCCGAAATTCGCATAAAAGGGAGAACGTCCCGTAGATTTGTGTACTTGATTGTTATAAACAAATTCAGCCAGTGTCAGTAAAGGGATCCAATTGTCTTGTAAATGTGACATATAACATCTAAGGTACTGTTCTAACATTTGGTTTGTAGGCTCTGTTTGTTCATTTGTTTGAGGGTTGAAAGCAGAGGAAAGGTTCCGTTGCATTTTTAAGCATTGGCAAAAGGCTTTCCGGCAACGTAATGTAAATTGCACCTCTCTACCAGATAAAATGGAGTTGGGGATTCGTGAAGTCGAAATGTGTCTTTAATGAATAGTTGTGCTTTTTCATCTGCGGAAGGTATTCTTGGACAAGGGATGAAATGTGCCATTTTTGTGAACCGGTCTAGAGGTCTTGAATGGTCTTGAGAAGGAGGTAAGTCAATAGTAATATCCTCCCAAGGACGGGATGGTACAGGTAGAGGCTGGAGGAGTTCCATCGGATTCTGAGTTGTCACATGCTTGTACATATGAGGTAACATCATTATGGAGTTTAGGCCATCAAAAGGAGTGATGGACTAGCTCTAAGGTTTTTTGAATGCCTCCATTGGGAAGATCATGTAGGTGGAATAAAACCTTGGATCAAAGGGCTACAGGTACATATACACATTCTCTTTTATAGAAGAGACGTTGTTTTTGGGTTGGTCCTATAGATATGACTGAGTTTGCGTCATATCGTTTTTACTTCTTCTAAAAGTGTAGCAAGGAAATGGTAGTGTGACACAATGACCTGTCATACAGAGCCCCAAGCTACTCAGAGATGGCTCCAGAGTGGCTGTCAAAATAAAGATAGCACAGGTAGGAACTCCATTGTTTAACTAATCCCATCAATAGGATTGCTGCCAGGGGAATTAAAGGTTGGGTTGAATACATGTATCTGGTAATTTATGTTAATGCAATTCTGTGGATATATGAGTCTATGTTTTACAACAATAAACTGTTCAGTCTTGCTGTACTCAATTCAAGGTAGCAATGTCTACTTATTGGGTAAAACATGGCAGGGTTCCAAGCTGTGGATGCTGACTGGTGCTGGAAGTGATTTCGGGGACAACAGGAGGATACATCTGGGTGATCTCTGGAAGTTACTACAGCTTTCTTGGTAAACCCGTTACAGGTAGTATCGTCTCAGTGTTGTCAGGGCCCATCCAGGCTGCGGAGCTGCTTATCTATAGTTTTCCCCTGTCTCACTACAGTTCCCTTTTCTCGCTATAGTTCCCCCTTTGCTGTAATCTATTCCTGGATTTCCTTGTGCTCTGCCGTTGGCTTCAGATTCTTTAGTTCCAGTCCTGCTCTTCGCTTCAGCTTCTGTTTCCTTTATAAGTTGTGCCCCACACGTTTGTCTCAGTCAGCAGTCTAAAGGTATGTCTTTCTCTGTTCTGTGTTTAGATTTAATGTTTAGTTTCAGCTTATTAGTAATTCAGTAGGCAGAGTTTAGTGCTAGGACCCAATGAATATTGGAGTACTTTGGTGTAGTGGTGGGCTAAGCATACTATGGCCATATGACGTGACTAAATCTCCAATTGTTATCATGTAGTCCTAGGCTAGTCCTGTATCTATGTGTGTCAGTATTTTATGTACCTCTGCCCTCTTTTCCTTTAATCATCTGGGTATCTCGGTTCCTCTCTCCTCTCCCCATGTCTCAGTTTGATATCCTATCCTTGCTTAAAGGGGAAGCGTCTGAGGATCTCGGCTCCTCACTCCATCCCCTGTGTTCCTTGCCTTGTTCCCTGTTCTTTGTTGTGTCCTGTACCATGTATGTCTTGTCTGGCTATGTTTCTTGCTTGGTCTCCCTGTTCCTTGCTCTGTCCCCCTTGCTAACAATATTTCTGCTGTTGCTCTGCTTAATTCCCTGCAGCATCCTGCACATTTCGCTGTAGAGCTATCTTTAATGCCTGCTCCAGGGTGCCGTCAGGATATCACCAAGTTCTGTATTGTTTTGACAACATCCGCTGCTATGTCAGGGCCCTGGTTGCGGTCGCGCAACCCTAGGTGCTCAACACCCGGGAGAATGCACTGCTCTGCACCAAGCCCCGTCTTACTCCACTACTGTGCAATATCTCCTGAATTCCATCATTGAGCACTCTGGTCATTACAGTCGTCTATATGGACCCAGCCCCTGACAAGTGTTTTATGAAGGTTCCATATCCTCAAATAGACAATAAACAAGGCATCTGCTTTACCATTTTTGGACCCTGGACAATATGTAATATGTAGTTGGAATCGCATAAAGACCATGGCCCATGGTGCTTGTCTAGGGCATAGACGTTTTGTGGATTTGAGCCATTCCATATTATGGCTGGTATGTACCGGTGCCCCTTTCAAGAGATGATGCCATTCGTGGCAAGAAGTTCCCGATCTCCTACTTCATAATTCTGCTCAGTTGGAGTAATTTCGCATCATGCCTTAGTCTTTGAGATAGGACAACTCCTACCGGTTTCAGAAGCATCCACCTCTAATATGAAGGGATGGAATGATTAAGATAGGTGCTGTGGTGAAACATTTCAAATGGAACGTTTTTTTTGGTAAGGGAAGTCATGGGCTTTACAATTTTAGAGAAGTCCCGGATGAATCATCAATAGAAATCTTTTTGAGAGTGTAGAACGTGAAGAAGTGAAACCCAGTGTCAAAAAAAGTAAAGAAGTAGAACCGAAATACTTTCCTTTTCTTGTGGTCGGGTTTGTAGCTGCAACCCTACAAAACACTCTCCACGGAATGTTGAAAAAGGTAATGCAAAATTGACTTCTGTCTAGGGGCGCTTAAAACCGCGATCTCGAATGGCTCATATACCGATATATGAAAAAATGGAAAAAAGAAAAAATATAGTGTAATATAGTAAAGACAATATAGCTCCAGCACAGAACCTTAATGAATACACTCACAATGTGGATAAGCTTTTAGCGCGTATATCACAACCACTCCTCCGTATGTGTATTGATTCCTTGGCTCCACACGTATGCAAAAAAAGAAAATCTAATAGGGTGATACCTTTACCATCAATATGTGTGCTACACAGTAATGCACTCACATTTAGTGGAAGAATATCAAGCTCATCTGATTAGTTGTCCTGTAGTGGAGCCGATCCTTTGATGAGATTCCTGAGAGGTTGTGCTGGTTTCCACGAAGGAGTTTCTTCAATGCTTCGGTGTGAATATGAATAAAGTGCAAGTGCTTATATGTATAATAAATAGTGTGTGTTCATTAGATATGTGCCATAAATAGATCCAGAAAAACGGGAAAAGATGGATAAATAAATAATTTAATCTGGGACTAAGCCCTTACCGCGCACTGGTCGGCAACTACACCATATAGATGTTGACAAAGTTGTCCGGATGTGCTAAAAAAGTACTTAAGCAATGATAAAAATAAAATAAATAAAATGTATAAAAAATAGATTTAAGAAACAAAGTCCAAAAAATAACAATCCTCAACGCGTTTCGCCGTTTGGAGGCTTCCTCAGGAGGTATAAATTGTGACCGAGTAATGTTCTTCCTTTTATGTTCCCCCGGTTGCAACGTCTACGTTCTTTTCGTTCCGTCCGTCTGTTCGCGTCACGTCATCACGTGATGAGCCATTTTCATTGCTTTAAGTGAAATTTCCTTTGTTTAGCACTTTGCAAAATGGCCATATATTTTGACTTCAGTCTTTGCCAGGTCTTACTATCGTAATCAAAAATTACAGGCTGAATTAGCTAATAAGGTATGCTAAGTGGGCATTTTCAGAGAGAGTTATCTGGTTCTCAAGTATCTTCGTATTTCAGTTGTATTCAGTTTGTATTGAGAGCTCCCATAAGTTGTCCTACATAGGGGAAACTTACGGCATCTTAGCCACCATGGTTGCCCATAATTGTGAAACATTAACTTGTGGAGTTTCAATAAGGGCTTGTCTAGTTGCAGAAGGAGCAACTTTCTCCTTCATGGAAGATTCTATGAATTCAGCCTACCTCATTTACTTAAAGGAATGTATTCTCATCTTAGAGAGCTCAACATTTTTATTAAGTTACATAACACTCTGCATTTATGATGCGCAGCTTTTATATATGTGTATATGTAATATGGACATCTTTTTTGCAGATTTTTTTCTTAGCATTGCTTGTTGCATTGAGTAAACAGCGGAAAATTGACTTCTACTCACAAACATTAAATGAAGCTCTGGAATATTTTCAGTCAAGTATGCATAATGAGAATTGTACAGTTCTTGCCCATAAATCTAAATATGGAACATCAACCAACTTTGAAAAGGTAACACAATTAAATCATAAATTATTGTCTAATAATCTGCATACATTTTTTCAGATGTTTTTGTATAGGAAGAATCAACTGACATGAACAAGTTAACATTTTATGAAAGGTAATGACACAAAGTGGGTGATGACCTTCAGGCCCAAGCAACTTTATGATCTCCCAAAATATATATTTTATGCTTTTGGCCTTTCTCTGCTTTCGTGCCAGTTTTGTATTTTTAATGAACTCACTTTATGATGGCTTTTGTAAAGCTAACTAGGACAAGCCTTTTACAATGTCACTTTGATTGGTTAACTTTTCTGTCTACTGCGGCGTGGCCTGCTCCCAGACAAGATGGACACGTGAGTCCAGAGCTCTGGTACACCTGGCCCGTTTATCAGCCTTTATTTAGCTCCCGCATGCACAATGGGCGAAACAAACAAACCGAACAACACCCCGAAGCCGTCGGGATCCAGAGAAAGGGTCTCGCTCGCCTCGGTGCGCTCCTACTTTGCTGCCTCCTTGAATCAAGATTCCCGGGACTCTTGTCCCCGGCCGCCATCTCCATCTGCAAGCCTAGACAGTGAGGCGACTGGTGAGAGTGTCCGGAGGGCACGGACGACCTCCCCCGATCCAGCAGATCACTCCTGGAGAGAGAGGCTCGATTTACTCCCTACTAAGACATCGTAGACCGAGCGACTAAGGGGATTCGCTTCAGCCTTACCGCCATTCAATCTGACATCGGCCATATTGGCGAGCAGGTGGCGACGCACGAGGAAGAACAACCACGAGTTCACGCAACAGTAGACTCCCTAACTTTACACCTCCGAGAGCAGTCGAACATAATCCAGGGGGGTGGTGGGACGCGCGGTCGGTCTTACCGACCTGATTGATACCCCAATATGGCAGATGTTTGACCGTTTCGGTTGGTAGAACCCCCTAGGGGTTACTGTGTCCCTCACTGCCACTACGATCTAAGTGCCTTATGTTTACACCGCAACTCCCTATTCTGCGCAAAACCCCCTACATGTTTTGTTATGTTCTGTTTTGTTTGCATGCCTCTCGCGCGACAATACACTACGCTCCTCTTTACACGTCCACACCTCTCTTGATTGTTTTCTTCTGCCCTTTAAACTCTCGCTGTCATGGTGTACTGAGACTATTGGGCTGAATGGGAATGAGGGTGAAGTACTCCCCCCTCTCCTCCTAACCGCAGGGCCCTCTGTCATCATGCCCTCTCTGTGCCACCAGGGCTGGGTGTGCCACCTAGTCCTCTATGACTTCCTACCGCTCCTTTCTAGGAGTTTCTCCTACCTTAGCCTGCCTTTACACCCCCCGGAGCCGTCCTGTCTCCCTCCCTCGCAGGAGCGGAGTGCAGGTACTTGACCTACTGTTAGGTCGCTGGGCTCATTACTTGGTGCTTCAGCATCCAGGGTCTGTTGTGGTACTTGCTATGCCAACATTAGACTCTACTTGTTCTGGTTATGTATTTTTCTGTTTTACATGGTTTTATTTCTGTTTTTGCACTGTTATGGTACCGTCAGCTCCCTCGGCTCTCTCCAGATCTCCCATAGATGATACCTGACATAGTTCACTTCACCTCTCTTAACGTGAGAGGCCTCAACAAGCTCCAGCAAAGGTCTTAATTGCTTCACAATCTTCATTTATCCAAGACGCATGTGGCGTTCTTACAAGAGACCCATTTCAGGTCATCACAGGAATTTAAACTTACAGACCATCATTATTTCCATGTGTTTTTCTCCAGCTCACCTGACCAAAGGTGTGGCTATTGTAATTCATAAACTACTTTCCTTCCGCTTGTTGGATATCTGGAGGGATTCAGAAGGCAGAGCCATCTTCCTGAAAGGGTATCTGGGCAATCACAAAATTATGCTTGGGAATATTTATGCACCAAATCGTGGCCAACATCTCTCTCTGCCGTATGTTATCCATTAAGTTTGAAGACTTTAATATGACACTGGACCCTCTTAAAGACTACTCTGCGAAATCCTCACACATTCCATTCAAACACTTTAAGAGAGTGAGAAGGTGCCTTGCATGCCAATCAACTGGTGGATGCCTGGCGCTCGCAAAGGATTACACATTCTACTCTACAGTCCATGACACATACACCCGAATAGACATGCTCTTTCTCTTCCATCATCACTTATTACATTTACACTCGTCTAGCATCGATATCCGTTCACTGAGTGACCATGCTCCTGTTCACTTCTCTCTCAGACTGTCTCAGCCTTTACATAAACGTTGGAGCTGGCGACTCAATGAAAATATCCTAGACAACCCCTCCTTTTTAGCTGACCTTACGGACCACCTTACAAACTACTTTAAGGATAACATTTCTGATGAAATTCCCTTTCCCACAGTCTGGGAGGCGCATAAAGCATTCATCAGGGGACACCTCATAAATCTGGGTGCCACCCTTAAAAAGTTAAGACTAGCTGACACTACATCCCTTACTAACCGAATACACAAAGCCACGTTATATGCTACTACGTTGTTGCAACTGCAGGTCCTTAGGGAGCAACTGGCCTCCCTCCTGGATAGTAGGGTAAAACGGTCTTATCTATTGACAAAAAAATTGTTCTATGAACTAGGCGATAAGCCAGGTAAACTGTTGGGTAGAGCCCTTAGGGTCCAGAAGTCGACCTTGTTTATACCGAAAATCAGAGACCCTGCTGGCCCACTTCGTTATGAATCTCATGAGGTCGCCCGCTGCTTTCATGACTATTATCAAGTTCTCTATAATTTGCCGTCGCAAGAACTGGCCCAGCCCCGCTATCTGCCTTTAATGAAAGCATATCTTCACAAACACTTACCTCGGCGGCTGGATGTGGAGACCTTAACAGCTTTAAACTCCCCGATAACATGCAATGAAGTCAAAGCCACACTAAAACTAACCCCTAAGGGCAAGAGCCCGGGCCCGGACGGTCTTCCAAGCGGATATTACAACCGCTTCTTCCCGGTTTTGGGCTCCCACTTTTTAATCTTTTTAATCAGCTTGCTGCCGGACACACCCCTGACCCACACACTAACTAAGCACACATTGTAGTTATTCCCAAGCCGGGCAGAGACGTGGACTGCTGCTCTAATTATCGCACCATCTCCCTGATTAATACGGATCTTAAACTGATGGCCAAGGTGATGGCGTTACACTTCCAACAATTTATTCCGTCCCTGATTCATAGGGATCAGGTTGGCTTTGTCTCTGGGAGGGAGGCCAGATATAACACCATCAGAGTGTTGAATTTAATGACGTATGCCGTATGTCCACGTCCACAAATTCCCTCTATGGATGCCGAAAAGGCGTTCGATAGTGTGGTCTGGCCCTTTCTCTTCCAAACGCTAGATGCAATTGGCTTAACAGGTAACTTTCTTAACCTAATTAAAGATTTATATTCTAACCCTTCAGCCCAAATTAAGGTCAATGGTATCCTGTCCAATACCCTGCATATTCGCAATGGTACGAGACAGGGTTGCCCCCTGTCTCCATTGCTGTTCATTTTTACTATGGAGCCCCTAGCGTGTGCCCTTAGGGAAAACGCCAATATCACCGGCATAACCATCGCCCATCATACCCACAAACTTGCCATCTATGCCGATGACATGCTTTGCATGATCACACAGCCACATTCTTCCCTCACACATATCATCGCGGAGCTTGACTCCTTCCAGGTTCTCTCGAGCTATAAATAAATTTACAGAAATCCGAGATTCTAGGTATCAACGTACCTGACCTGCTAAGAGAGAGACTCACAAGGTCCTTCCCCTTTAAGTGGCAGCCCTTGGCGATTAAGTATCTAGGCTTGTGGTTACCCTGAGATTTATCCCGACTCCGCCAGCTGAACTATGACACTTTGCTGTCTTCGGTTATTGCTGACCTGAAATGGACGGTTCCACACACATCATGGTTCGGCTGGATAGGGGTCCTGAAAATGAATATACTTCCTAGATTCTTATATTTGCTGCAATGCTTACCGATATCTCTTCCCAGGGCGTACCTTAAGACTTGCCAGGGGATATTCCGTAAATATCAAAAACTCAAATCCTCGATTATCTTTCACCCGTTTGATTAGACCCAAAAACAGGGGCGGCTTAGGGGTCCCATGTGTGGAGTGGTACTGGATGGCAGCTCACCTCCGCCGCATAGTGGAGTGGTCGTTGGAGGTCCCGAAGCTCTAGGTGCCCCTGGTAAACTCCTTCCTGATGCATCACATTGCGGCGGTGCCGTGGCTTCCGGACCGTTTTCAGCGCCTGACAATACCAAATCATCCCACTATATCGGCCTCACTGCGTGTTTTCAAACGGCTGACTTCCCGTCGCCTCTTATCGATGTCCCCTTGCCCCCTATTCCCCCTTACACATAACCCCACTATTGACCACGCTAAGCAAGTGGGCCTCAGGAGTCTTTGCCTACAGCTCCAGGACTCTACATTCTGACCCCTTCGAGATCTGCTTCGACAGGCTCCCCCTTCCTTTCAATGCGTTTTTCTACACCATCAACTCACACTACATATCCACTCTCTTACCGAATGCTCAACTCACTAAACCACTCTCCAATTTTGAAAACCTCTGCATCTCACCTCGCGAACCCTCCCACCTCCTCTGTCAAATTTACACCCTCTTGATTGACGAATACTGCAAGACCAAACCGTTTTTCTTGAGCCTGTGGGAAAGAGATGTTTCTCTCCCTGCCCCGCTCTGTGATTCTGAATGGGATAAAATCTTGTTGCTCACTCATAAGGGCTCCATTTCTAGCAAGATACAAGAGTGTTCCTTTAAATTGCTCTCACGCTGGTATAAGGTCCCGCAAGACCTACACCATTACATACCACTTGTCTCCCCCTTATGCTGGAGGTGTGGCGTTGACATTGGCTCCTACATACATCTTTGGTGGGACTGCAAAGACATTCGGCCATTTTGGGACACAGTGGGCGCGGTGGTCAAAGAAATAGCAGACCCCGATTTTGTGCCTTCTCCTGCAGCATTCCTCTTTCATCACAACCGTTCCTCCTACACCTTATCCAGGCTGCTAAGTCGATTATCCACCGATTCTGGAAAACCCCGGGCCCACCACCCGTTGGTGCCTGGATATCCAGGGTGAATACAATCTTCCATATGGAGGATTTAGTCGCCGCATCTAAGGGGGAGGAATACAGGAACACCCTTAGGTGCCTCCCTTGGTCGACTTTCATTTCCTCATCATGTATGCGAGACTTGGGTATAGAACATCCCCCTTAGGTTTAGACCAGTCCCTTCCTTCCACATATTGCCATCGCCGCTTGCTGGGCTACCTTTATCTATCTATGCTATCTATTGAAACTTAGCTATATTTTGCGTACTCATCATGGGTTGACACGTCTCCGACAGGCCTGCCATGCAGTGTATTTCTTCGTTGTATTATATTTTTGTTATTGTTTCTTCGTTTTGCATTATTGTTTCCTCAATATCACCATTGTTAACTGCACTTATTTACAATGGTCTTTATCGATCGTGTTGCTGGAGACTCTGGTATGCCATCTGTATATCTATGTGATCCTACCGTATACTCTTCTGTAACTTCTGCGGTGTTCTGCGTTAGGGTCGTTTATTGCGAGTATTCTGTTTGTGTAATACATTATGCATATTGTCTTTGTATCTTCAATATATGCTTGTATATCTCCATTGTGCATATTTTCAATAAAGGAGAATTGAACAACTTATCTGTTTACTAGTTCACTGTTTAGTACTTAACACATATTTTAAGGATCATTGTTATGCTATTATAATTTTTGTATTATGTGAGAAAATTATACTTTTAATAAGCACTTCTTTTTACATTATTCCAGCATGTTTTTACAGGTGCATATTTTACTGTATGAGTTAAGTCTCTAAGGTTTAATTAATTATTCAAACAGATCCTCGCATCTAGAAAAAGAGCTCGCTATCTGAGATTGGCTCGCCCCCCTAGCCCTACTCAGTTGCGAATAATCAAAGACAAAGTCAGGAAGAGAACATTTATGCAGAAGACATTATGGTAAGATGTTAAGTTTCTAATAGTAATCAAAATAGTAAAGTAGCTAAACTACTACGAGTTATTACGTAGAGACCCGAGTGGGCCTTTATGATTTATCCACTCATATATTTGACACGTGAAAGAAAGGCCAATATTTGTTTCACAGATTAACTGATATTTTTAATTTTTATTTACATTGTTTAATAAATCTTCATAGATTTCATTTATCATATGTCTACATCTCCCTTCTTTTTATTCTTTTCACGCACAAGTTAATATGCTCGCAGTAGACCTCCATGATTTGCTTATTCACATATTTGACACGCATAAGAAAAGGCCAATATATATTTACAGATTTCTTTTATCATATATCCACATTTCACCCCCCCTTCTCAGTTACCCCCTCCTCATTGATTTGGTTAATATAGGCTATTTGGGGACTATAGAGCCCCAATCCAGTTTTTCCTTAAGAAATAAAGTTCCATACTCCTAATTAAATGTTTGAATTTGAAATATAGATCTTTCTTTCTCCTTCAAACCTTTGGCACACCCATTCCCATAATGGATATGGGTAAAATTTGCCATGGGCAGGGTCAATATTCATGGCATCCAAGACACCATTGGGTGAGAGGTGCATGGAAACTTTTTGTTACATGTTATTTGTTAAAGGCAATCTAATAAATAAAGAGGATGCAATTTTCCCAGGCAGGCGTATCCCAGGACTAGAAGATGACTAGATTACTAACTGTGAATGCATGCAATACCCTTCAAAAACGATCTATGCTCATAAGTTTCCTATTAAGAGAACGGCTCAGGATCTGCTTTATACAGCAGACAGATAAAGTCAGAGAAATTATTGTGAAAGCCTCTTTGGAAAATAAAAAAAATGCAGGGTTGCCATATTATTCTCAAGAGATCTAAAAATAGTTATGAAACATCAAGAAACAGACCCAAATGGAAGTTTTATAATAATGGTTGAGATAGATGGTGAGATAGATGACACTTCATTTACTCTGGTAAATATCTATGCTCCAAACCAATCACCTATACGTTTTATTTCCAAGGTCTAAACTAAAACTGAGAAAGATAAACAGGGCTCACTTATTGTTATGGGAGATTTTAATTCTGTCCCAGACCATCAGGATCTCGCTCTGTGGAGTGGGTTCCAGTAGAAAAGTTGAGCCCTACAATTAAGAAGACTATTTGAGAGATTTGAGCTATTAGACATTTAGTGACTATACCACCCAACTGACCGAGACTACACTTTGTTTTTCCAGATCCTATTGTTCTTTTTCTCATTTTGATCTGATATTGGGGGGAGTAGGGCTTAAGCGCTATGTTAAAAAAGCCCTTTTGAAGTTACCTGTCAGACCATAACCCGGTCATCGTAGTGCTTAAACAATATCTTGCAAAGAAGACAAAGAAAAATTAAAGAAATCAATTGAGTTTTTGCTGAAAATATGTCCCCGATTGAAATTTGGAACACTTATTAAACAGATCTAACAAATGTCTACAATCTCTTAAACAAACCTCGTACTATAGAGGTAATAAAGCTGACAAGCTCCTGTCTAATAAATTGAAAAAGAAAAGAGTCCAAGATAAAATCATCAAAATATTAGCTAAAGATGAATTATGCCTAACCCCTGAAAGGATTGGAAGGGCATTTCATGACTTCTACTTAACTTTATACAACCTCCAAAAAGAAGAAAAAAAAATATTAATATGTATGATTATTTAGAAGTTGGAAGGATAATCGATAAATTAAAGAAGAACAATGCCCCCAGACAGGGTTGCCCCCTCTCCGCTTTGCTCTGTCTCCTTTGTGTGGAACTGCTGGCAGCGGAAATCAGGAGGAATCCCAAGATTTCGGGATTTAAGCATGGAGAGGAGGAGAGCAAATTTATATGCTGATGATATTCTAGTTACTGTGACAGACCCTTTTGCGCTTATAAGCACTTAAGGAACTTTTAAGCGATATAGTAATTTCTCGAAGTATAAGCTCAATGTAGATAAGACTGTGGCTTTGCCAATTCATCTGAGCCATGGACATACAGTCCAACTAGATTCTAGATTTGGTTTGACATGGGCAAAGAAAGTTTATAGTTGCTTAGGAATTAAAGTCCCAGCAAACCCTGCTAAACTATTAGAAGTCAATCTACTTCCCCTGATAAGAGATATAAACAGACAATTAGGCCAATGGTAAAAAATCGAGATATCCTGGTGGGGAAGAATAAACACAGTGAAGGCTTACGTTATGGCCAAAGTTATTTATTTATTTATTAAGAATGATTAACTTGAAAATCCCTTGCAGACGAATCAAGATGATTCAATTTGCTTTTAATACATTTATTTGGGCAGGTAGACGCCCTAGAATTTCAATGAACACACTTGCAAGAAAAAAGAAACAGTGGTGCCTGGCAGTGTTACTATCCTATGCAATCCTATGTAATTTTGAATCTACCATAGGGGTGGAAGGAAGGGATATTTTATCACTCTGGCAACTTGCAGATAAAAAATGTTAAAAGGGACAATGTGTGCGTAATCCTAGAGGAATGGAGATAAATAAAGATGCAACTCTGGCTCACTAATAAACTCCCTTCAATCCTCCCAATAAAGGTGATATCAAACAATGTTAGCAATCTACACCTATGCATTTGGTCACAAAAAGGTATTCCTAACATACCCGATCTAATTGTGGGAAATAATATAAAAACCTTTCATAAATTGAGCGAGAAATATGGTTTACTGTTTTTGAGGGTTAAAATGTAATAGAGAGACATCTCTTTAGAGGCCATAAAATCAAAGCATCTTAATTCTAGAAAACCTGCTGGAGTCAAAGGAACAAAAAAACTCCTGAGCAGCTGTACAGAGATAATAAATTTAAGTAAAAAAGAACCTCCGACACCTGCACTTGATAAATGGGCAAGATATTTAAAAGTTGTTATTCTAGAAAGACATATATGTCACACACTGGGTAAGCAGGTTAGCGAGGGGCCTCAGTGCAGGGATAGTGTTGTCTGTTTGTACGCCGCGATTCATGGTGCAAGGTAGACAGGCACACAGCAGACAGAAGTGCAGGACTGGAACTGGCAAGGCTGATGCTGAAATAGAAGCCCACTGTCAGGGCACACGACTGGAAGCTCACTGGCAGAGCACAGGACTGGACACACTGCTGGAAGTCCTCAGGCTGGGCACACGACAAGAAGCCCACTCGCAGGGCACACGACAGGAAGGGCACACGACAGGAAGCCCACTCGCAGGGCACACGAATTCGCAGGAGCAATACAGGATCAGGTATAAAAGGAAGCCAGGAAATATACAGGAACAGGGCCAGGGCAAACCGGTCCTATTACTACAATGCCAAGGCCCTGTTTGCAGGAAGCTACAGCCCTTTATACTGCAGGCCAGCAGGTAACGAGGACAGGTGACAACAATAGGAGGAGAGCAGAAACATAGGCAAAGCGGCCACTAGAGGCTGAACTAGGAACAGTCCAAAAACCTGAATACACAATACAGGAGCCAAGAAACCAGGGCAGAATGTCACATATATAAGGCATTTGACCAGATGTGCAGTGCAATTCACTGCCTGAATTGCTGCGATGTTCAATTTAAAATTAACAGACAGTATTTAATGGCCACTCAACTGGCCAAAATGCTACCAGGCTCTCCTACTGCATGTTGGAGATGTGGCCAGAAAACTGGAGATTTCCTACATATATGGTGGAGTTGTCCCTTGTTGAGGGCAAGGTGTTTTTTTCATCCCTGAAGAAACTATTAGGACACGATCTTGTTAGCTCCCCTGAATTGGCTATTCTCGACCTAAATATCCCGCCTTTAAAAAGGTCTGGAAAAAAAAGATCTTATGCTATTCAATGATGGCAGCAAAAATGTCTATTGCAAAGAACTGGAGGTCTCCAGAGGTTAACCCCTGGATAAAAATCAACGCGCAAATAATCCATCAGTGTAAAACAGAGAGAGATATTGGCTCTAATTTCAAGTTGCTCGAACAGCATGGACCAGGGAGAATGCTGGGGGCCCTTGAGGAATTGTCCATGTGCTCCACCGTTATTCTGGCCCTTGCAAAAGGGAGTAATTTTAACCAGTTAACTTGTTAGTGGGTTGAGTAGCATCTCATCTACTAAGTCCAATTCACTCTTTTGGTTTGCCTGTTGGTCTGAAGATGGAATGCTATACAAAGGTTATGGTTTATATCAATGACTGAACACAATGATCTCCAGAACCACAAAGTGGACTGAGAATTTCTGTCTGTGAGTCTTCAATTTAGTAGTCTATGGATAAAGGTGATAAAGATGTCTGCGGTTTCTGAAGATAATGGAAGACCGTTATGAGGGCGAAAATGTGCCAACTTCATAAGACAATCTATCATCACAACATGTATATCAATATAGGGGTAATTCTACAATAAAACACATACTGATGGATTCCCAAGGTTTGTCTGGAGGAAGAACATTAGAGAGTAAATCATATGGGCTCTTCTTTGTTTCTGGTTCCCAAAACAGATTTGACATGTATTTACATATTCCACAGAAATGTCCCGCATAGGGATTGTCATAGTTAATTATTTGAACTTTTATAGTTAAAGGAATGTGTAAAGAGTTTCTTCTTCTATTGGAGCCCCTCCAGGATATAATAAGATTTCTGACAGAAACAGCCCTATGAAGACCAAAGTTTTGGGGATATTTGTTGAGAGTGCATCTGCTTTAGCATTTCTTGAGCAAGCAAAGGAGGTTATTTAAAATCTGAATCTTTCAAGAAAAAGCACCCAGCAAACTTGACTAAACAGAGGATCTTGAAGTTTTTTATGCATTCAAAATTGTATTGGTCATTTTAGATCAGGAAAGGTTCAGCCAATGGAAATGCCATACAAAACTAATCATAATAGTAATATACAAGTAACAAGATGTTACACTCATATTACTGGACAATGAAGCTTTAACATAGTATAAGCTCTCAGCTCATTCTCGATGACATAGAAATTCCCCAGGTCCACTATTTGACCAGAGTTATTTATTGCATGTGAAAAGCAGGGTGATTTGCTGTTTTACCATTAAACTAACACTGAATTTCGAGTAGTTATATGAGTAGTATGGGGGATATGATAGAAACATTTAAATACTTAAAGGGAATCAACAAAGTAAAGGAAGAAAGTTTATTTAAAAGGAGAAATAAAACCGCAACAAGAGGACACAAGCATAAACTAGAGGGGCAAAGGTTTAATGGTAACATCAGAAAATATTACTTTACAGAAAGGGTAGTGACGCATGGAATAGCTCCCAGTGGAAGTGGTAGATGTTATACAGTAAAGTCATTTAAGCAAGCATGGGATAGGCATAATGCCAAGCTAGATATAGGATAAGGGCAAGTACGAAAGGAGAGTACTCAGAGGTTGGGCAGACTGGATGGGCCTTCTGGTTCTTATCTGCCGTCACTTTCTATGTTTCTATGTTTCTATAGTTGGGTTTTTATATGATGCCCCCAGGCTAGTGCAGATTCAAATCAAAAACATTAGTTTCTAAACAGTCTCTAAATAGATCAATGGCTGCTTCCCAAAGTTTATACAAACACACAAGACAAATGAAATGAAAAACATTGGAGAAAATACTGCTGAGCAGATATATTATTTAAAAATAATTTAATGAAAACCACTCTGCATACAAAGAAGCTCCTTCTTAAAAATCCAGTGCTTTGAAGAATAAGATACTTCATGTGATGTTATTTTGTTGCAATTGAATGCAATCCTATATTAAAATTTTGGGGTTTTTTTGTTTGTTTGTTTTTTTACAGGGAATTCATTGTGTATGTTGCCATGACTTTCATAATAATTTTCATCACACTTGGGAAATTTTCTCATGGAGAATATTTTCTAAATGAAGCAGTGAAGAATACATTTGTCAGGTATGCAATAACATTTCATCTACTCTGAATGATCAATGAATGTATGCATAGAAACATGTATTTTGACATTTCAGTTGTTTTATCTGCTCATTGTTTCTAATAAACAGCAGTAGCTTCAATAATTATATCATGTCTTGTTTGGATGGGCTTATTATTCTTTAGGCATACTTTACTTTACTTTACAAGTATTTTAAATATTGTGCCCTTTCATCTTTCAATTAGACCATTATATTATTGCTTGTATAAACAGATTAACAATAGTGGACAGTAGCCCACAAAAGTGTTGAGCACTAAATGAAAATAAATAACTCATATGAATAAGGTACTTTCTTTTTAAAAAGTTTGATGAGTGGACTGTTCCACTGGGTTAATGAAGAAATAGAGAGAGGGGGGACATTGAAAAATATAATTTAAAGACTATTACTGTTCTCTAATAAGGTCCCTGAATGGTATGTTAGAATACAGCTGGTGTTGTGTGTGTGGTGTTATAGAATGTTTAAAAGTATCCAATCAGTAGAACCGTGTACCGTGGTTTAGAAACATAGATACATTTATTAAAACAATGGCTTCGATGGTCGTTTCCTCAGAGGCGTTCGTGCATTGTATGAGTCTCCAAAAGCGACAATTGCTCTTATGGGTCATGAATCCTTGCCCTTCCTGGTACTTAACGGGACCAGGCAGGGCTGTCCGCTCTCACCGCTTCTGTTCGCCTTATGCCTGGAACCACTGGCGATCGCTGTACGGTCTAATCCAGATGTGCGGGGAGTGGAGGTTCTTGGGCGCCAATATAAACTCAGTCTGTTCGCGGACGATATCCTACTTACTGTATCGGATCCTCTCATTTCTCTCCCCAACTTGTATTCCACTCTCCGGGCTTTCTCTAATATCTCGGGATATAAAATCAATGTCTCTAAATGTGAGGCCCTGAACATCAACCTGGAAGCTTCGGTGGTCAATTCACTTTCCGCTGCTTTTAAGTTTACCTGGCAGTCTACATCTCTCACTTACCTGGGGATACATATTACCAATTATGCTCCGCTATTGTCCACTCTTCGCTCAGAAATTATGAGCTGGTCCACCTACTCCATCTCATGGCTTGGACGCATCCACGCACTCAAGATGAACATCTTGCCTAAACTTCTTTATTTGTTCAGAGCTTTACCGACCCCGATCCGCCGACCCGATTTAGACGCTTTTCAATCAGTTATGTTTCGTTTTCTCTGGAATTCTAAACGTGCTCGAATCAATCGACACACGTTATATATGCCCAAAGGCAAAGGGGGCCTAGCTGCCCCGAATCTGCATCTTTACTACCTGTCAGCGAGAATTGCTCAATTGGAATCCTGGTCCCTCTCGGAGGGCGTTCTCCCGTGGGTAGACATTGAACGAGCGTTTGCGCCGCACCACCAACTCCACCTCTTACTCTGGACGGACGCCTCGATGCTGTCTGCTGCTTCTCCTCCATCATCAATGTTGGCTTCTCTCTCTATTTGGAAGACCTGTCGCTATACCCTGCAATTTACCGGTGATGTCTCTCCCATGACCCCCGTGTTCTTTAACACAGCGTTTCCGGCGGGGCTTGAACCAAAGATTTTTCAGTGGTGGCTGGAGAAGGGTCTGGTGCGAGTGAGTCAGCTGATACGTCAGAATGCGGTTATTCCATTCCACACGCTGCGTGAGTCGCTAGAAATCCCATCAAGGGAATTGTTTCGGTATATTCAGATCAGGCATTTTATTCACTCCCTGCTGTCAAAACGTCCACTGGCCGTTCTTACGGTGTTTGAGAAGCGATTCCTCGCGGGTCAGCGCCGCAAGCAAGCAATCACTACATACTACGGCCAATTCCTGGAGCTCAAGTTTAAGGATCCACCCTCTTACAGGCGCAGATGGCACGCGGCCCTCGACTGTGTATTCCCACCTGAGGCATGGGAGAGGGCGGTGACCAACGCGCATAAACTCACTGTGTGCACGGCGATACAGGAAAGACTGTTTGAAGTAGTGGCGCACTGGTACCTTTCCCCGATACGTTTGTCTCACATATTCCAGTCGGCTCCTGCAACATGCTTCAGGGGATGTGGACAACCCGGCACCTACCTGCATGCGTGGTGGAGGTGTGCGTCGATTCGACCTATCTGGCAGGTCGCCTTCCGCAAGCTGTCCCAGGCGTTAGGGCTCGAGCTTCACGGTACCCCGGAGGTGGCCTTGCTAGTGATGGACGCCGTCCAACCTGCGCTCTCACCCCACAACCACAAGCTTATTCACCGTATCTGTGCTGCAGTTAAGCTTGCAATCGCAAGGAGATGGAAGGGATCTCCACTGACAGAGGCCGAAATTCAAGCGGCTATTTGGGATATCATAATCATGGAACATCTCACGGCCAAACTGAAGGATGAGTTACACAAGGTTGATGCCATTTGGTCACCCTGGCTCTCTACACATACAGACTTTGCCACCAGACTGGACTTATTCCATCTTTGATCAGTTGTGCTCCTGAGGCGTTCGTCACCTCCCATTCCCCCTCCCTTCCCCGCCTTCTTTTCCAATCTCGGATTCTTTCTTCTACTTCTCTAACTATGTTTCTTCTTATTTACATATCATAAAACCACTTCTGTGCAGATGTCTGTGCTAATTTGTCTAAATAGATTCTTTTGTTCTAGCCAACAGTCAGGTTATTTGCTGTCACTATATTTGTAACATAACATTGTATCCTTCGGTACTTGACTTTGTAATTACGCACTGTGCTGTTTGATACTTCTGTTGCGACTGCCCTGTACACAGTGATGATATATCTATTCATGACCTGCTTCGAGTCACAGAGGCTAATAAAACTTGAAAAAATAAAATAAAACAAATACAAAAAATAGGGTCAGCTGCAGGGCCCTTGCAGGTAGATTCTAAAATAAATTGCATAAAATAACTTTCCTATAAGATAGGGTATCTCGTTATGATAAAAAATGAAAAATAATGGGGAAAAACTGGTTATTGGAATGATACAATATGCTCAAGGCAGTTGATTATTGCATCAAGAGATAATGTCTTTCTCATGTGAAATATGTACAAATTTCATATAGTTGGTTTCTATAAATATATCAGAGACCGAGTAGATGACACAATAGTACTGCTGTTTGTTATGTAAAGTATTTCAAATATAGTCCTCTGTGGAAAAAGAGTATATCATATTATTTACAGTTTGTAAGTGATAACGCTTATCAGTGTTGGGTGTGTCATCTATGAAGACTTCCTTAGCGATCATCTCTATGAAAATGTTTTTAGATACCATTCAGGGACCTTATTAGAGAACAGTAATAGTCTTTATACTCATTTGCCTTATGTTGTACAGGGTACACAACCGCATCTCAATACCAGTTCTCATTTGGTCCTACCGTCTATATTGTCAATACTGAATAAACGAACATGGCGGCAGCACAACACTAAGAACCTTCGTGTTCATCTTCGTCTCCGTTTACTAATCTCCCTGGTCCACATCTAGCCTACCTTATCTACACAGCATCCCAGGGGTTAACGGGAGCGGAAATCCATAGGTTCGCGTCAGAAGTTAAAGGGCCGTGCAAGTGACTCTATTGGTAGCCTGCAGGGACCTCCTCTGGCATCAACCAATTGGTTGATGCTAGAGGAGGCCCCTGTTGGCAACCAATAGATTTGCTCTTATGGGCATTTAACTCCTGACAGCGAACCTAACGGCGGAACCTGGCCTGGGAAGACCATGGACACTATTGGTCATTCATATGGACCTTTAACACTTGGAAGCGGGGAGACCAGTGGTCTCCCCTGTTACAGGGTCACCGTACCCAAAGCTGGGTACCCCTGTTTGAGGGCTGAGGGATCACCAGTCAGTCCCTCATACAGATAGCTCCATTCGTAGTAAAACAAGAACTCTCTTATTTCAAACACACAGAACTTATAACCTCAATTAAATTATAACCTCAATTAATTGTGCACCGAACCCAACCCCCAATCACATCACCCACATCCCATCACAAATCCCATCCCACCAACTGGGCGGCGGGGACAGTCATCTATCCTGCCGGGGAAGAGTAGCCAGGGTTGTTGGTGGGGACTTGGGTCAAAGCTTTTGGCTTCCTCCTCAGCTTCTTCTTTCCAGCGAGGACCTCGGTTCCTCTCGCCAGGGCAAGGGCCGGGGAGTAGCTGTGGAGGACCTCGACCTATCTCATCCTCTGTGTCTCAGAAAGGTTGGATAGCCTGGTACGATATTTTGGTGGTCTGCTCCCCTAGTTAAATTATCTTAGACCCGCTTCATATATCTGCGGTCTCCGTCCCAGTTGGTGGTTTGGATTTCACCCATAGAGACAGAGCGGAATCCAGTCGGCGATCAGCCTCATAAATATTCATGAACCGGCCGCTTCATGTGCCAGTGAGCGCTGCCGGCTTTTCTGCAGGGAGGAAGAAGAGGACGTCCAGGACTCATTTAAGGTAGGTGCCTTATACACAGAGAACTTATATATAACCTCAATTCAATCACATCACCCACATCCCATCACAAATCCCATCAGTATACAGACAATGTATCAGGTGAGGGTATTAAGGAATACAATGGTTTTTCCCCACTTGTGTTATACCCCCCTGTACTGGGGGTGCCGTCTGGGCAGACAGGGCTGTATTATCGGGGTTAGCAGAGATGTTAAATGTGTTAGACTATTTTGCAAGGGTTAAAAGGCATATCATGGGGCACAGTGGCAAATAGGGGGTATAAGTCATTTCTGGGGCAGAGTGGCAAGCCTGGGGGCAGATGTGTATAACTGAGGGGTAGGTTGGAAAATAAAAGGAAATAAAAACAAAATATTTTTCTCAATCATAGCTTTTATTTTAAAAAAATCGCTTACATGAAATAACATTTACTGGTGAAAATTTTTTCCTTTTTCTTTTTTTCTTAAATTAATATTCAGATTTTGGGGGGACGCCTTTTAATCGAGCACATACGGTAATAGCTCAGATTGGGAGTAAATGTATAAAGTATCGGAGCCCACAGATAGATAACCATGTAAACAGTGCAATGCATACATTGTATGGCCGTGCCTGACTCAAGATCACCAATAAAAGAAATAGAAATGTGAAGTTGTATAGTACAAATAAATTAACTTGCAGTCAGAAGGTCTGCCAAACGGGCAGTAATGGCCAATGCTAACCCAAAAGAAATAACACACATTGGAGGATTGTGAATAGAGTGTGTGTTAAAGGAGCGGTGTTGCTGTGTGTGTGGAAGGCAGATGTAGGTGTAAGAGAGCTATACCAGCGATACCAACTTAGATGAATAGAAAGTACAGAGCCAAGCTATGAGGAATTGGGGTCAAGGATCATTAAAAAGAAAAAAATATATATATATATATTACGATGAATGAAAATGGGTATGTGAAATGCATTTTGTGTGTGTGAACTCCAGCGGATTCTACCAACGCTAAACTACACCTGATGTTGATAAGCTTAGGTGAAGTATCACTGGGCTTTCCTGATTTGTTTGGAGATGGTGTAGCCTGAACAAGAGGTGCCTAGCATAATAACTTTATAAGAGGTGTTAAGGTGGTCTCATTCAGATTAAGGTGGGTGAATGGGAAATGAAATAAAAGTTAATAGGAACCAAACAAGGATATAGAAGTGCCCAAATAGTTTTACCAGTCTATGTATTTGAAGTTATGTGTCCTGAAAGGCAATCTCAAAAAGCCTAGTGGCATCTCTCAATCTGGGTTCAAGGTTTTGGCTTGGAGGAAGCCAAGCAGCTTCTTCCGTGGTGAGGTTAGGCATTCTAGAGAGTGTGGTTGCAGTGATGAGGATGAAGATGTTGATTAATCAAGGTCCTAAGACGAGATGGTTGCTTGGCCCTCCTCTGGCGTGGGGAATATGGTTGATGCTCTGGCATGTTGTACTACTGGAGAACCCCATCTTTAGGGAATCTAATGAGAGCAAAAACAGACGCTGTTTTCCGCTGTTGTAAAAGATTGGGAAAGATTGTGAGCAGGACCACCTGTTGAAATTATTCGTGGCGAGGGGGGCGTGGCCAACCGTTGGAGAAGATGGCTGCTTGAGACCTTAGCTCCGTCGGTCCCCCGGTATTATTAGCACCTAATCGCTATCATTTGCACTTATGGTGCGCAACAGACGACAGTCCTCCACCCCGTCGGGGCCTGGGGAGGGTGCCATGCCCTCGGCGGCATCCCTTCGGGAGTATTTTCGCACTCCTGCGGTGTTGGCCTCGCAGGCCCTTGCTGACCACGAGGCGCCTTCGCCCGCGGGTTCCCGCGATTCCGAAGATAGGCAGGATGATATAACTACGGGAATGCCTGCTGTACCTACCTGTTCTGAGGATGTTCGCCAGCTCTTTTCATCCGCTCCATGGCGCGAGGACTTTAGCAAGTTGCTGTCGGAACTGAAACAAACCGTGACCGACGCCGTGGCGGGCATTCGGGCCGACCTGGATGGGCTGGACCGTCGCCTTGCGCTCCGGGAGGCAGATTCTGCTCACCAGGCTCAGAGAACGTCTGCCCTGGAGTCTTCTTCTGCCCACCATGCCTTTTATCTGGCCGAATATCGGAGGAGGTTGGAGGACCTCGACAACAGGGGCCGGCGCCACAATGTGCGTATTCGGGGTCTTCCGGAGGAGGCTACCCACACACCTGAGGATGTTGGGGGTCTCGTGGCCCGCCTGTTTAACAGCCTCTTGGGGAGGCCTCCCGAGGCTGTGGTCTCTTTGGATCGAGCTCACAGAGCTCTGAGACCCAGGGGTCCCCCGACAGCGCCACCGAGAGACATTATTTGTTGCATTACTGATTTCCAGCTAAAGGAGCAGATTATGCGGCGTGCGCGAGAGGTGGGCTCCTGGACTTTCAATGGATCTGCGGTCACCCTATTCCAGGATCTCTCCGATATCACGCTCCAGAATCGGAGAGTGCTGAGACCTCTTACGGCTGAGCTCCGGAGTCGTGGCATTCCGTACCATTGGGGTTACCCCTTCAGCCTTAATGTGCGCTCTGGAGGATCTACTTATTCGCTCCGTTACCATCGGGAGCTGTCGGTGTTCCTCCGAGACCTCCACCTACCTGCACTTCAAATCCCTGATTGGAATATGCCTGCTGTCCCGGCGGATAGTGGCTCGGGCAGCGGAGTGGGGAGTTCTTCACGTCGAGGGGAGAGGATGCTTGGCCGTGTTCCCCGCGCCGGGCGTCTGACTACTAGGGCTCCGATGGCGACGGATCCGGAGGAGTGAGCGCCCTGTGTTATGTCCCTGCTGTTCCGTTGGGTGGCGGCCGCCTCCGCGGTTCTGTTGGCGTGCACCCTGGTTGCCGGCTCCTGGACCATTCCTCCCCCTGCCATTGCCTTTGGACCTGGGCTACTGCCTTGCCCCCCCCTTTTGAGCCCTGCTTCGTGACTCCGCTCGGGGCGTCCTGCTCCCTCCTGCCTCCCTTGTGGACGCTACCCTGCGTCGAGATGTATGCACCCCGTTTGCTGGGTTGCTGTGCGGAACTGTTTATATTTTGGGGGGGATGCGTTTTGTTTGTTTTCTTTGGTGGGGGGGTAGCTCGGGCTTACACTGCCTCCAATGTGATTCCTGCTGTTGGGTTTTTTCCACTTATGGTTGCCCCGGGTATTGCGAGGTTGTGTGGAATGTCTCTGGGCTGGTTCGGGGCACTTATCGTTGGGGTGCGGGGGGGAGGGATTCGGCACTTTTGGGTGGGGGGGATTGGGTTTTCTGTTCTTGTTTATTTTCCTTTGCGCTCACTTATTAGCATTGCCCTTTTGCCCACTGATGTGTTGCCTACGATCGCTCACTTTTCGGTTATTGCGGGTCATGCTTCTACTGATATACTAGGTGACACATGCACGCTATTTTATCTTACAGCGGCCTTCTCTTGGCGGCTGTTGCCCCTTGTCGGCGTCTGGGTAACGTGCGACGTTCCGCTATCATGCCGTGATCCCATTTCGTTTCGTTCATTTGGTGTCGCTGATCGTGCCTTCTTTAGGTTTTTGGGGGTGGAGGGTGGGCCGATTCTAGGGGAGGGGGTTGCGTCGATACTGCGATATGTTATATTGTGTGCCGGGGACCGATGACTGGTCTCATGTTCCATTTGGTTACTTTTGTAGTTTTTGTTTTGTTTTTTGCCGGATTCTTTTTTCGGTTGTCACTCTGCCTCTTACCGTAGGCGTCGTGTGGGGCTGGTGGAACACCTGTGGTCCTGCTGTTTCTGGGCCTTTCGGTGTACCCTCTTCCAGCTGACGCCCTAGGTATTCATCTGGAGGGTGGGGATTGTTTCTCCCCCCCTCCCTGGATATTTGTTTGTTTGTTTAGTTGTTCCTCCTACCTTTCATTGTCTTCGTGTTCCTCTCCTGGTGTTTATTTCCCTCCCCTCCCGGTTTGTGTATTTGTCTGTCTGTGTGGTTGTAGGTTGCTTTGTGCCTGCAACTTTCTTTGTTTTTGTCTTCCTCTCCTGGTGTCTGTTTCCCCCCTCTGCCCTCCCTCCTTTTTGTGTTGCTGTGCTTTTCTCTCCTTCTCCTTGTCCTTGTCCCTTTTCCCTTTCCCTAGGGGATCCTGACTCGTGCTTTGGGGGACGATTTGCCTCCCATTGATTTCATCCTGCACTATGACTTCTCGACCTGCCGATCTTGTGGTGCTCTCGATCAATGCCAAGGGGCTTAATGTCCCCGAGAAACGTTCAATTCTGCTTAAGGATTTAAAGCGTCAACGTGCTTCTATAGCATTTATTCAGGAGACTCATTTTCGCGATGGGGCTCATCCTCACCTGCGGTCACGCGATTACCCTGTTGCCTATTTCAGTAACAATCCACGCTCCAAGTCGAAAGGGGTGGCTATTTTGTTTTCTAACCGTGTTCCGCTTACTGATGTCACTCATTTAGCAGATCCGGAGGGTAGATTCCTCTTCGTGAAGGGTAAACTTGCCGATGCCTGGTATACGTTTGCTAATGTCTATGTCCCTAATACTGGGCAGCACTTGTGGCTTTCTAAAACATTTCGTGCCTTGCGCCGATTTCAGGAGGGGCTATTAATTTTCGGTGGGGATCTTAATGTAGCTCTGTCTCCTCGTTTGGACACGTCTGCGGGGGTGTCTCAGACCCCCTCTCATGTCTTAAAACGTATCCACTCCTTGCTCACGTCTGAGCAATTGGTGGATTGCTGGAGAGCCCTTCATCCTTCTGACAAAGATTTTAGTTTTTATTCTATTCCGCACAACAGGTATTCTCGCATTGACTGTTTGTTTATAACTCACTATAATCTCCCTCTCCTGGTTGCTGCTCGCTATGGCGCCATTACGTGGTCTGACCATGCTCCCCTGTCCTTGACACTTTCCTCCCCCCTGTCTCGACCAACCCAGAGCTCTTGGAGGCTGAACGAGTCTCTGCTTAATGATGCCCTTGCCTCGGAGGATACTGCCGAGACCCTACGCAACTATTTTTTGTCTAATGTGACTCCGGATCTACCTCTTCCTACTATTTGGGAAGCACATAAATGTGTTGTCCGTGGTCAGCTTATTAGATTGGGGGCTGCTAAGAAGAGGGAGCATGCTCAGAAGCTTAGCGCATTATATTTGCAGATAGAGAGGTTGGAGAGGGTTCATAAGGACACGATGTTGGCTGGTGACTTTACGCGTTTACTTGCGCTCCGTGCGGAACTTGCTGCTATCCTCAATGCCCAGGCTCAGAGATCTTTTGTTCGTTTTAAGGCCCTATTTTATGAACACGGGAACAAACCGGGGAAATATTTAGCCCGTGCCTTACGCAAGAAACGGCAACTTTCCTATATACCTAGAATTCGTTCCGCTGGGGGTGCCTTGCGATACCTTCCGTCGGAAATTGCGCACGAATTTGTGGCCTTCTATTCTAATCTCTACAATCGCTCCCCTACCCATGACGCCTCTGGAGATGCGGAGGCTCGTCGCTTGGCTATTGCTCAATATTTATCCCGATACTTACCCCGTCGTTTGCCCGCTTCGGACTCTGCGCAGTTGGAGGTTCCGATTTCTCTGGATGAATTGTCTAGGGCGATTAAGCTTTCTAAATCTGGTAAGTGTCCAGGTCCAGACGGTCTCTCACTAGCCTATTACAAAAAGTTTCTTGATATTTTGGGGCCCCAATTGGTCTCTGTGTTTAATTCCATTCTGAAGGGGGATTGCTTCCATCCCCATACTTTGGCGGCTACGATAGCTGTGATCCCGAAGGAGGGGAGAGATGCTGATCTCTGCGGTAACTACAGGCCTATCTCCCTGTTGAATGTCGATATAAAGTTATTCTCCAAAATTTTAGCTTTGCGTTTGGGTCGATATCTCCCGGCTTTGATTCATCCTGATCAATCGGGCTTTGTGCCTGGTAGGGAATGCAGGGATGGGACTATCCGTGCATTGAATCTCATCCACTTAGCTGGGCGTTCAGGGGCCAGGTCTATATTGCTTTCTACAGATGCCGAGAAGGCTTTTGACCGGCTTGACTGGACGTTTATGCTCGCTGTGCTTCGTGAGGTGGGTCTTGGTCCTCATATGATGGGCTGGGTATCGGCATTATACTCTAGGCCCTCTGCTAGGGTGCGCATTAATGGTGCTCTCTCCCCCTCGTTCCCTATCTCAAACGGCACTCGGCAAGGCTGTCCGCTCTCCCCGCTCCTCTTTGTCCTTTCCCTGGAACCCTTTTTGGAGGCGGTGCGCGCTAACCCGGATATTGTAGGGGTGGTGTGTGATGGTGTACAGCACAAATTAGTGGCTTTTGCGGATGATATGCTATTTGCACTCACGACTCCCCATGTCTCGCTACCCGTGCTCCTCGAGGAATTTCGGCTCTATGGAGGTCTTTCTAACTTAAAAATTAACTTTGCAAAATCTGAGATACTCAATATTTCCTTGCCTAGGGGGGAGGTGGCCTCCTTGACCTCCTCCTTTCCCTTTCGTTGGTGCGCTCAAGCGCTGCGTCATTTGGGGATATGGTTGACTGCGGACTTATCTCTTTTGTATCGGTTTAATTTTCCCCCGTTGCTTGATGAGATTCGCAGGGACCTTCGCACATGGAGCTCCTTGGTTGTCTCTTGGGTTGGTAGGTTTAATGCACTTAAAATGAACGTTCTTCCCCGCATATTGTTTCTTTTGCAGGCCTTGCCTATAGTTTTACCAAGGGCCTTTTTCTCGACGGTGCGTTCGATGTTTTTATCCTTTATCTGGGCCAAGAAATCCCCTAGATTGGCCATGGCGTTATTGCAGAGGCCTAAGGTGAAGGGTGGTCTGGGGTTGCCTTGCCTCCGTACTTATTATTTTGCTTGTCATCTCTTGCGGTCTTTGGAGTGGACATATCGCCCCTCTCATAAATTGTGGGTGCATTTGGAGGCGTTTGATTGTTTGGTGCCGATCCAGGTGCTCACCTGGTTGGATCCGTCGGTGGCCCGGAGGCAGGCGGCAGGTAATCCTTTTGTGCTAGCCACCTTGCGGGTGCTGCATTCTGTCTCTCGCCAGTGTCGGCTGCTAACTTACCCCTCACCAAAGACTCCACTTCGTGATAATCCGGACTTTCCCCCGGGTGTGTCGGGGGGGACCTTCTTGGGGTCGACGTCGCCGGATTCTCCCACGCTGGGTTCCTTTATGCAGGGTCCTCAGCTCCGACCCATTGCTAGCCTTTTCCCTGGGGATGCCCCTACCGCTCTTCAGGTTCTCCAGTATCTGCAGTTGCGGAATTATGTTGCTTCCATCCCACAGAAGCATCAACTTATTAGAGACCTTACCCCCCTCGAGGATTTGCATTCTAGGGATGCCTTGCCTCCCCACGGCGTTTCTTTGTTGTACCAGCTGCTGTTGAGCGTCGATGATGGTCTTCCACCAGCGTACGTGGGTAAATGGGAAGCGGAGCTTGCTGTCTCGCTCACTACGGCGCAGTGGGGTAAGATTTTTACTTTGACGCATGGCTGTTCCCTGAACTCTAGGTCGCAGGAGATGTCCTTCAAATTTTTATCGCGTTGGTACCGCACGCCGGTCAGATTGCATGCTATGTTCCCAGAGAGCTCGAATATGTGTTGGCGGTGTGGACAGTCGGTGGGAACGGTGCTCCACATCTGGTGGGATTGTCCTCTGATTGTCCCTTTTTGGAAAACCATCCATGGGCTCCTTCCCCGTTTCACCGATTCCCCGCCGCCTTTCGCCCCTGCTAACTATTTGCTGAATCTTACCTCCCAACCCGTCTCTGTGTACCGGCGCTCGGTGGTTCGGCACTTGCTGAATGAAGCCAAAGCTCTGGTTCCCCTTCATTGGGGTACGTCATCCCCGCCCTCTATGCGGGAATGGGTGTTGCGGGTTGAACATGTTCGGGAAATGGAGGAGCTGGTGGCCAGGTCTGATAGTCTTAGCGAGCGGCATTGCCGTACCTGGTTCTACTGGTCCCAGTTCCTGGCGGATCCCTCTTCTCAACTTCTGTTTGGCTGAGGGTCTCTTTATTATTTGTCTTTTGTTTTCCCCTACACGTTGCGGGTGCTGAGTCGTCGGTGCTCCTTTTTAGGGATGCCCGGTATCTTCTCCCCGTGCTCAGCACTTGAAGGGCCACACCGTTTCAGTTCGGGCGCTCTGCTACTATGGCAGGTGTGGGTTGAGGGGTGCGAGTAGTGTTTCCTGTTTCTGTCTATCAGGGTTGCTGTCTATTATGTCATCCTTATGTGCCACGCTGTCGTGATTTTTGTCATTGTTATATGCACATTCCTGCTGCGTCAGGATTTTGTGATTTCTTGCTGATCTCCCCCCCCTCCCCTTCCTTTCTGTTCCCTCCTATTCCCTCCATGTCTTGTATAACTTGTTGTAAAATAATAAACTTTGATTTACAAAAAAAGAAATTATTCGTGGCAGCAGTGTCTTTAAACAAGCTTGCTGCATAATTTTATCCTTGAGGACATCTCGTGGGAGATTCACTTTGATCTCTTTGGGCTTCAATACCCTATGAATTAGCTCCAAACAAACCCTTTGCAGATTAATCATTGCCCAGGAGGGCTGCAAACAATGCTTGAGCAAATGAAAATAGTTCTTTATGAGAAATTGATTCAGGAGTACCTTGAAGGCAGAATGGTCCTCTAAATCCATAATTTTAGTGCGCAGTATTTCTAGGTCCGTTTGCATGGATATTTGAGAATCAGTAATCGGAATGTGAGCTTCAGCAAAGTCTTCCGTTCTTCTGTGTTGGCTTCACACCTTTCCTCCCATGTAATGTCTTAAGAAGAGGTAATTGAACACCCGAAGTGATAAGTTACTAAATATCAATTTTAGACATGTGGATAGGGCTCACATTCAATAAATAAAGTTGTGAGCACAAATATAAGAAAGGACTGAGAATTCAATTGTACTAATTATTTATTAAAGATCACAACAATTACATAAATCCAAAATTAAGCAGAGTGTAATATAGAATGCCTATATGCATAAAAAGTACACATACCAGTCAGTCTCGATATTAAGTCGATCTTCAGTCTCTCGGTCTGCCCCACAATGTAAACAAAAATAGCCATATATATAAGGAATTATACCTAGACCTGCGTATCACTAGCTCAAAAATGGTTGCTAACGGTCAGGAAAAAGTAATTACCACCAAGGCTAGGTTGTTGATTGTTTTCACCTTCTAATCTTATGCCACAATAAAAAAAAAATCTTGTGTAATGGAAAAGTACTTGTTTTGCATAGTTGAATCCTTGACCATACGGAGGTCTGTAACAGTGCCTCTCCTTTATTCGATCCAGTTAATGGCATTCATATAGGAGTAAAATCAGGATCACCACGTTCTGGACCTATTGGTGAAAGAGGTGTTTCTGAAATTAACCCCTTCAGCCCCCTATACACGTATCATAAAACGCATCTCAAAAATCCCTATGGACGTACCGGAAAGCCCTCCCCAGGAGAAAAATGGCAGCTGCCACACTGTTCATCAAAGATCACGGCGGCAACGGTGTTGCTGACATGCCTTAATATCGCGGCATGTAGCAACACAACCCCCCTACCCTAATAGCCTTGTGATTGCTTCGAAGAGCAACCACAAGTGTCATCATGCAAATGACATTGCTGCCATTCACAAGATGGTGTCAACAATAGAAAAAATGAATGAGTCCACAGAGGGTCTATCCAGACCCTCTTGAGAAGTCTTGAGCTCCTCCTGCAGGTTGAATGCACATACTGCATTCAACCATGCAAATTCAATGAAGCCCAGCTCACTAATCAGTGAGATAAGTAAAAAAAATTTGATAACATGTGAAAATTCCCCACTGTCACCAAAAAACAAACAAAAATATGTTTTTTTATGAGCAAGTCCTACAATTCACGCTATAGCTTCACACAAATTCCCGGATGGAAAGAGTTCAAATATTGGCATTATAAATGCCCATAGGGTGCCTCCTAGTTTTTGCCTAAATTGAGTTAGCCGGCTTCAAAGTTGTCCCAAATAACGAAAAATACACACATCACAAAGGTGGCCTTTTACCTCCCTAATAACCCAACAAACCCATGCATGTGGGGTATCAGTGCGCTCAGAAGATGAACTGAACACATATTTGGGTGTTTGACACGGACATATACCAGGAGCGGTAAATTCATACCTGAATTACATGTGAGAAAAAAAATAAAAATAAAATTGACAAAGGCTGGTGGTAAAATTAGTGCATGGAAAGGTTTAAAACACCAGTATTTGAAATGCCTTGGGGTGGCTAGTTTTCAAAAATATATGGTTTGATGGGGTAAATTGTATTGGCCGGCTTCAAAGACACCTGAAATAGGAAATATGTCAGCAGACTTTTTGACAAGTCAAAATTCCAATTTAAAAAATGCACACCTCTCAAAAAGGACCTTTTAGTCTCCGAACAACCTAACAAACCCATGCATGTGGGGTATCACTGCGCTCAAGAGATGCTGCGGAACACATATTGACGTATACCAGGAGCAGTGAATTCATACCTGGAGTACAACGTGTGTGAAAAAAAATACAAAAATGTTTTACTACCATAAAGTTTGACAAAGGCTGGTGGTAAAATTAGTGCATGGAAAGGGTTAAAATACCAGCATTTCAAATACCTTGGGGTGGCTAGTTTACAAAAATATATGGTTTGATGGGGTAAATTGCATTGGCCGGCTTCAAAGATACCTGAAATAGCACATGGGGCAGAATGATCAGCTTTGGGGGGAAATGGTTTTCAAATAGCAAAACACTACTGTTACCCAGGAAAAATAGTAGAATTTATTAAGCAGGGTTTTTTCATTAGTTTTTGCAGATGAGTAAAAGTTTTTTAATAAACAATCATCATTTTTTATAGTAAATTAGATGATATCATAAAAATAATGGTATCTAAAGAAATAATGTGTGGGAAAATGAAATGAGAAAGAAGAAAATCACAGCTAAACAGCAACACTGAAAAATGTTAAAAGAGCCATTGTCCCACAATGTACTACAAGTAAGAAACAGTCTTGTCATTAAGGGGTTAATAAGTCCTTCTTGTTCAGTTTGTAGTTTCATTTAGAAAATGTATATTGACACATTCAAAAAATGATGGATCCTTGAAAGCAAGGTTCCCTTCAGTGTCGAATATGGTCCCACTGGCTGTAACTGGACGTGACAGAGAAAATCTTTCATCACTGTTGGAGGCGTCAGAATTTTTTATAGGGTATTAGTACATCCTCGTTTTGTAACATTTTGAGATGCCACCTGCCTGGGACTCTAGGGGAGACTTTGCAATTCTGTTTGTTGTGAAGATGTATCATTGCAGCAGTTATAATGATTCCAAAGAATGTTCCAATATTTCTGTGATATTATGGGTATACAGATAAATCCTACAAAATTATCAAACAAATAAGGATTATTTGCGTCACTTATTACGGTGTTTTGCAACGTAAAAACACTTCATGCAATTCTATGTCTTGATTTTTTTCAACATAAGTTAACAACTGGAAATGTGTCCACATCAAATAGTATTCCGGAAGTCAAAACAGGTATGTTAAGAATGCTTGTTGATCATGTCATAAGTCACAGTATTCATCTTTTTCTGACTTGTTTACTTTTAGGCAAAAGAGAAAATAATCACCATGTAATACCAAATAAAAACAATCCAAGTATTAAAAGTAACAGTGGTTTTAAGTACCCAAAAATATTGAATATATTACCAATGTCACTAAATATACCATTTCCCATTTTTCCTAAACCTTCTTCTATAGAGGAGATTACTTTTTCTATCCCAGACCATAATGATTTTAAAGCTTTACCAAGGTTGTTGCATCCATTGAAGAAAATCACCTTCACAAATATCTATACGTAATAACTCAATGTATTTTTTGTGTTGATACATCTATATCAACATGGGTGGTACTAGACATGGGCACCAGGGGGCTCTTCGTGTTCGAAAAAAAATAAATCTTCGTATTGCGCAAATATTCGCCCGTTCCTGTCTTCTCTTCGGGCGAATATTCGTGGACATTCTACAAGCTCGTCTTTTTTTTCTCCCGGTTGCCCAGCAGGGGTTAATACGGGATTTAGAACACACCGGAGCAGCAGCTGGCGCCATGAAGGTACGTGTGTGCGACTCTATTGGTCACCGGCAGGGGGCTCGTCTGGCATCAACGAATGAATTGCAGAATGCACTTCATTCGTTGATGGCAGACGAGCCCCCTGCCGAAACGACCAATACAGTCGCACACACATACCTTCATGGTGCTATCTGAGGTGTACAATACATACATACACACACACTGCCCTAAACTGAGGGCCAAGTTCCCCGAGCAGTTGTCTTATCTGAGACCTCGCAAACTCTCCGAGGAACTTGGCCTGGGCGAAACGGGGCTTATTTATTTATCATACACACACATCCATAGATGTTTAATAAAAGAATAGGGATTTTACATTTTGAAATCTATTTTAGACCACTTTTAAATACATGCCTAACATGCCTTACAATGGCATACTTTCCAACAACCCAACTTTTACGGGACAGGACTGGAAAAAAGCAGGACTATCCCTGAAAAAGTTGGGTCTGTTGGTAGGTATGCGGATGGAAAAATGTGGGACAGGAACTAAAGATAGCTTAGGGTTAATGTACGGTTATGTTTAAGAGTAGTAGCTGTGCACTGGTTTGGTTAAAGATGTATTATGCCTAAATAATAATGTAATTTTTAATTTTAATGGGTGTTAAAAAAAAAAATAGGGGTTTCATTTTTATTATATTTTATTTTAAAGTTTTATTTATTTTATTATTACTTTATTATATTTAATGCTTATAGTGCTACCTACAGTACCTAGCTATACCTACCTGCATTTGCATACGTAGTTTAGGTAAATTTGATGGGACAGGACTGGAAAAAAGCAGGACTGTCCCTGAAAAAGTTGGGTCTGTTGGCAGGTATGCAGATGGAAAAATGTTATAGGGTGAAGTGTGAGTTATAGCGTTAATGCTAGTGAGTGTAGAAGTGAAGGCCAGGGCAAATAACAGGAGGAAACGTCCTTGTGATTTGTGAATTGTACATGTGTGTTATGTTTGGTTGCTTGTGTATCAGACGGAAAAAATGAAATGAAAGATTTGCTGAGAAAAAGTAGATTATTGAAAAATGGAAAAGGTGAATAAGTGGGCAATTGACGACCCGCTCACCTCTTTCACCCCAGAGCAAAGCATCCAAACACTGTCAGTCCTTGACGTTTGGGAGCGGACTTCCAGAGCTCAGACACTAGGCCCTAGCGTAAACTGGCTACTCCGGCGGAGGTAGCAGGAGTTGCCACACTGCAAAAAAGTGCAACCAGGGGAAAATTAACTTTCCAAGCTAAGAGCTGGGTACCCCAACTTGGGCAGATTGAATTTAAGAAAGGCAATCTGCTCCATCAGATGAGGTACCATGCGTGAGCGCTGTGGACTCAGTATGTTTCCAGTCATAGAAAAAACGCGCTCACTTTGAACAGTGGTTGGCGGTCATGATAGTAGCTGCTGCGCAAACCATGAGAGTGTAGGCCACACACTCTTCTTTTCATCCCAGTAGCTAAGAGGATCAACAATAGGCGTAGAAGGAACAAGGTTAAGTTTGACCATTTCAGCAGCAATACTCTCCGTTCTGCTGCTAGCTCTGTTAGATGGTCCAACTATACTCCCAAGTGCCTCTTCCCAAAACACAGCTGCTCCACTCAGCTGTGTTGTGCTGCTTGTGGCACTGCTGCTGATGCTGCTGCTAGGAGTAGCAGACAACATCATCTCTTCCTCCTCCTGCACCTCGCCCTCTGCTGCTCCAAAATCCTCTCCAGCATCTCTAAAGTGGAGTTCCACTGCATACTGACAGCCTGTCGTAGGCAGTGTACGGGAAGACCTGCCCTCTCTTGCTCTTCCCTCAAAAGTTGGCTAGCCTTAACACTATGGTGACAGTGCCCAGCGATCTTTCTGCAGCGTGACAGAACTACTGCTGCTACATTAGTTCCTTCTGACATTGCTGCCTTGACTACAAGATGGATGATGTGGGCTGCACAATATGACCATCTCGCAGCACTTTCACCATAGTGGCAACTCCGTCAGTTACCACAAAACCAACTTAAACATTGGTGCCCGTCTCTGCTCCCACCCAAAGGCTAAACATTTTCCTCATTGCATGCAGAATATTTTCATCCATCACTTCTGCATGGAGAAAGACTGATCGGTAGCCTGCTGCAGCAGCTTCCTTAGACACACCGGGCTGCCACCAGTGTGCTGTCATAGAAAGAAAGGCATGCTGCCCGCTAGGTGCACTCCACTGCTGAAACACAGGACCGATACAATGAGGAGACAATGTTCCTACTGAAAGTGGAACATGACGGAACTGTGTATTGTGGAGCCACAGCCACCATCAATTGTTTGAAAGGCTCCCCTTCAATCATGGAGAAGGATGCCCCTTCAACAGCAATGAACTGACCAATAAGTTGGGTTACTTTATTGGCCTGCTGTTTGGGCATTGACCTCTTGGAGTGGAATGCCGCAAATTCTTCCAGGGTGGGCTGGACATGTTGCAGTGCTCTAACCTGCCTTGGTCTCTGGCTGCCAGTACTAGGTGTTGCTGCTATTGGCTCAGAAGCAGCTGTTGGGGTTTTTCCACTCTCTCTGGAGAGATGGTACTAGTTGTTGTAGTACCAGGGCCAGCAGCTATGCTGCCTGCACTACGTTTTTCTTCTGCATCTTTCCCCAATAGCACAGCGAGTGCTGAGGTGATGCTTCATGCTAGCGCTGGTAAAATGCCCAGACACTTTACCTCTGCTTATTAGCTTCTCCCAAGCTTGTTTGCACTTTCCATAGCACCCTTCTTCGACAAAGTGCTCCAAAATTGGGGCACGGAGAGATTTGGACTGTGCCTTGGGTGCTGCTTCTACTGCTCAGGGTGGATGAGCAGTGGCAGAACTAGTGGTTGGTCTTATTGGCACAGTTACAGTACTGGTGGTGGCACTGGTGGTACCTGTACTGGCCATAGTGTGACTGCTAATTGCTTTAACTCTAGCAGATTTGGTAGGTTTTGCTGCTGGTGGTGGTGATGATCATAGCGGAGAAGGTGGAGGCTCAGGGGAAAATTGTGCACTAGTCATTTATACACTGCTCCCTGATCAATCTGATTCCTGACCACTCATCTCCTCTACTTCCTCTGGCTCATAGTCAAGTTCTTCATTAACCAGATCAAATGGAATTCCTGCTAGGCTGGAGCTAAGATTGATATCATGACTAGTAGTAGTGCAAGCAGAAAGAACAGACCCTAACTCTGCACTTGGCCTCTCAGTCTCAGTCTCCTCTGGTACCTCGCTAGGTGGAGTCCACTATGTGTAGCCCTCTCTCTAACTGTCTTTACAAAAATATTGTAAGGACTTGGTGGCTTGCTAGAGGTGCTAGGAGGACATGGCGTGGCGGTACCGGTGAGAACTGTAGGCGCAGCACTAGTGGTGGTAGAGGTGGTGGCAGGGAAGGGCTGGCAGCCTAAGGCCTGGGGGGCAAGTCTAGTCAACTGGCCCATTGCACCATCAAAGCGGCTGCGAGCGACATTGAAAGCGGCCGTCGTGCGGCAGTCACTCCGCCAGCGCCTAATGAAATTAAAGTGGCTGGTGCGCACGCACCGCATGCCTCAGGGTCTGACTGCCGCACGATGCAGGGGCGTACCTAGAGTATTTGGCACCTGTGGCAAACCCTGTATGTGGCACCCTCCCCACACACACACACTTTAAAACTGCATAGTTTCTATGGTTAGGCAAACATTGACAGGGAAATTGTTATCATTATATACTTAGGGATTATGCGGTACCACCGTCAATGTGTGCCTATACACTGAGCCAGACACTGACAACCCCTATCACTATATACTAAGCCAAACATTGATGTGGTGTAGGCTTACCACTTTAGTGACTGGCATAGTATATAGTAGGGATGCACCGAAATGAAAATTCTGGACCGAAACAGAAAATTCAGCATTCACTTGGCCAAAACTGAAAAACAAAAACGAAAAAAAAACTTTAAAATACTTTATTAAAAGTAACACCAAAATTAGACAAAAAAATCAACAACAATATTAACATATATATAACAACAATCACAATCCTATCATGCCCAGGTTCTAGCATGTGCTGGCTGACTTAGCATGATAGGAGTGTGATTGCTGTTTGCAATTATATATATATTAATACTGTCATTGAATTATTCTGTCCAATAAAAGTGTTAACACACTGAAGTTGGACCAAAAAATAATTTATAACAGCAATCACACTCCTATCATGCCTAGGCAGCCACTACATGCTGGAATGTGATTACAGACTCCCTATGCCAAGCTATCCACCAACACTTACACATCCATGCTATCTGAAACCCTCATTCAGCATAACACCCATCACTCTCACACACTTACATTCACCATAACACCC
>VKOC01019470.1:0-57585 GCA_009364415.1 Spea multiplicata | reverse complement strand
ACACCAATCCACATATACACCAAACCACACATATATACCAAACCACACATATATACCAATCGACTCTCACTGTCACTCTATGCTTTCCTACCTTTCCTCTTTCAGTTTCTTTGCCTCCTCTTTGCTCTTTTTCTTAGTTCTTCTGTCTTCTCTTCTTCCGGTTCAGAGGGCACGGAGACCGGTGGGCGCGGCTTCAGTGCTGTGCGCCGGGATCTGACAGCAAACCCCGGCGCACAGCAGCTGTTGCCGCGGGGATCACAAGGGAGGTGTATCGGAGGTCTGTTAAAGACCTCCCATACCGCTCCCTTGCGAGCCTGCTCCTCCAGTGGCGGACATTACTGTCAGTCTCTGGAGGGGTGCCGGGTGCCCCCATACTGGCGGCAGACGGAGGCCCGCGGCGACAGGGGCAGTCCGGACCGGCTGCGCGGACCCCGCGGCAGTGGCGTCAGACCGCGCTGCGGCGGCGGCGACACCCGCGGGCGGCTACTGGAAAGTGTGGCGCCCTGTGCGGTCGCACAGGTCGCACACCCCAAAGGCCGGCCCTGGCGCCAGGGATACATCTGTATAGACAAGACATTTTAGCTAACTTTCACCTTTTTTTTTTTTTTAATATGTAGCTTATATTAGCTGATGCTTTCACCAATTGCTTGCAGTGCTAGCTGTAAAGAAAAAGGTTATTTAACAGACGGCAAAAAAACTTAGGGCAATCTTTATTCCACAGATGTTGATTAATATAATTAATGAAATGTACAAGTAAACGAATGGATGAATGAAAAATGCTAATTTAGAAATCATAAAACAGAAATGATGTTGTTATTAAATTTAAATTCCTAAATGGACAGATGGTATTTGATGCTAAAATTTCCCCGAGGTTCATACACTACCATACAATTATGGTAGTCTTCTGTGACATAGATGTAATATTTCAGGGTATATAAATCTGTCTGATTAGATTTCACATTTAAACATGTTTCCGAATTCGTAGAAACAATTGTGTTATTAATTTTATTAAATTGGGGGTGCTTGTATATATATATTGCAGTATCTTGTATGGCTGAGCTACATTTTTATGTAAAATATGTACAATTCTGGCAATCTCCGTAACACTTGGTAATCTGCACTGCTATTGCTTCTTCTTTTTTGTAAACATCTGCCTTGGACAAAAAGGTGGTTACAAGCACCCTGATCAGCCTGGACCATGCAGTAATTATTATTATTAATTATTGTTTTATATAGCGCCATCAAATTCCGTAGTGCTGTACAATGGGTAGACAGGACTTAACAAGTAGTATGTAACATAACAAATTGACTTACAGAGACAGGTGAGGAGGGCCCTGCTCAAACGAGTTTACAATCTAGAGGGATTAAGGGTGAATTATACAATAGGTTAAAAATGCCATTGTAAGGGATGGACCAGCCACACTAGTGTAAATATTGCATTAGAGGAACTAGGAGAGGTGAGCTAAGGGAATAGGGGGGATGTTAATGTGCAATATTGTAAGCGTCCTTAAAGAAGTGAGTTTTGAGGGATTTTTTGAAGGACCGAAGGCAGGGGAGAGACGGATAGACTGTGGGAGGGCATTCCAGAGGATAGAGGCAGCCCTTGACAAATCTTGTAAGCGTGCATGAGAGCTAGAAATCAGAGGAGAGGATAGAAGGAGATCATTAAATGAGCGGAGAGACCGCTCATCTAAGAGTGTATTTAGAGATGAGTGAGGAGATGTTTGGAGGGGAACCGCTGTGAAGGGCTTTAAAGTAAGAGTGAGGATTTTGAAATTAATCCTGAAGCATTCAGGCAGCCAGTGAAGAGACTGACAGAGTGGAGAGACGTTAGTAAAGCGATAGGAGAGGAAACTAAGTCTGGCAGCAGCATTCATGGTGGATTGTAGAGGTGAGACGGTTAAGAGGAAGACCAGCTAAAACAGAGTTACAGTAATCCAGATGGGAGATAATCAGGGCATGGACAAGAGCTTTAGTGGCATGCTGTGTTAGGAAGGGACTCAGATAACATGGCTCAGCTGAGTGCGTTAGAAGTGAAACGGAGAGGACACATATATTGGCTTGCTTTGCATTATTTTTGTCAGTTGCTGCATTTTTACTGAGAAAAGCAGTGCATTATGATGGAAAGAATTGCCCTGAGCCATCACACAGCAGTGACAGTTTACCTGCAGGCAATTTACCTTGGTAAACCACTAGCTAAATCTAGATGTTTTAAACAATGTCCAGAAATGCACCAGGTATATGTTACAGTACCAGTATTTTTACGACCTAGTTAAGTTTTATTATTAAAATCACCACGGAAGACGCAACTGCTACTACTACGCCAAGTATATTTTTGCATACAAGCATGCTACTGGAAACCACATACTTGTTTATTTATCATATATTTCTTTTAAAGTGTCTTTATTTGAGGCACTTACAGACATATGTGCACAGGGAAATAATCCAAAAGATGAGATTCAGAATCCTCCCCTGATCTCTTTCCTTCTGTCTTAGATTGTGTAACTAACTGTCTCGCCTGCGTCTCTCCCTGGATATCTGCACGTTTCTTTCCTCATAGGATATAGAAGTCTATTTTTAGGTATATTGGGCTCAAGAAGAGTCCTTCGTGTAGTGGTACATATCTGTGAAGAATTTTGTTTGGGTAGATTGCCACCAGCTGGAAGATTTCTACCACCTGCGGGTTCTTTTTTTTTATATAATAAGTTTTTATTGGAGAGTTTTGATGAAGATTTTTTTTTGCATCTATATCAAACTCTATTAAAGAATAAAGAAATGTGTTGGTTAATGACAGATATTACAAGGTCAAGGGAACACCGAGATCATTTCATTCTATGTGACCTCGATACTCTGTTTACAGAGTAAATACATCATAATGCCAAAAAATACAACACAACATAAAGATTGAATATTTCAAGATAATCAGTTGCGAAGATAAAAGGAACAAAATTATAAGAAAGTGTAAAAGAAAACCAAAGGAAAAATTAAAGTATAACAAAAACAACCATTATGGTGAAAGTTGTGTATGTTTTCAGATATTTATGGATTGGTCCTAAACATGAGTATGGATAAATTATATTTCCAAGGAGTGTAGTCATTGTTGCGATATGAGGTGGTTTATCTATGTATATGTATCATCTTTATTCTAACCCTCAACTTAATGATATTTGATGAAGTATAGCTAGGGATAATGAATTGATTTTATGAATATGTTATTTATTTATTTATTTTAATCATGCTCTTTTGATAGAAAGTTCTCCCATATTTTATTGAAAGTGCTCATTGTCTGGTTGCCCATATGAAAAGCCAATTCCATTTTTCTAGTTTCTCTCATTCTTTTGATGATCATTGGTACGGTTGGAGTTCCATAGTTTAGCTAAAAACTGTTTAAAAAGCATAAAAGCTATATTTAAACATTTCCTGAATTTGTGCGGTATATAATGCGGATCCCTATCTTTGGATCAATTGGAATCTGGATTTTTAGGATTTCACTCATGTGTTTGAATAATTGAGACCAGATTTGATATACTTGTGGACAGGACCAAAATATATGTAGATGAGTACCAATTTGGTTGCATTTCCGCCAACATAAATTCGGGGATAAAACATGTGCAATTTCTCAGGTGTGTAGTGCCACCTATAAAGTATTGTAGCATGAAGTTCTGATAGTTATATACATTTGGTTGCCTTTCAGCAAAGCAAACAATTGATCCCATTGTGAGTTCTTGTGTATCTTATGTAAAGTGTAAAAACTGGGGTGATGGGGAACCTAGTGAACATGAAATGGATTTCTTGTTACTGATGATACCCAAGGAAAAGGCTTCTCTCTTAATCTGTTGAAGCTGTTGTTGTAATTGATGTATTGGGTTATGGTAAAGGTACATAATTTCCCTAACACCAAGCTGTGTCAAAATCTCTTGTATGTAATATTGTCTATCCGTCACCAGAATTGTTCCCATTGTGGCATATTATCCTCTTATTGCTGTCGCGTAACCTATTACTATGATCCTTTACTAGGCTCGCAAAAGCCTCTACCATATGTTTATTACTAGGCGGTATTAAAGAGTTTTAAATCTGTTTAAAAGATAGAAACATTAGTATTACTCTCACCATCATCATTGTGGTAGTAGGGTGTGTCGTATATTGTCAGTAGTAGCTGTAGAGGCAGGTCCTGTCTTCCCATCTGTTGGTAAAACATCTTAAGTCTTAATGTCCTGAAAAAAATGGTATGAATCAACATCAAGGAGTCTAATTTCTACATATGTTGGGGTCCTACCTGATATATGAAATGAGCTTTTAAAAGCTGCATTTTGTATTTAATTATGTTATCTTTGTCTTAGATCAAAACTAGTTGGATGACCTAGATCATTTAAATATGTAAATAAGAAAAAAAGAAATCGTAAACAGGGAAATACTTTCTCACAGCACTGTACTTTTGTTCAGGTGTTGCTACAAGGAACACTCTCTGCGCTCCTGCTCTGCATCATTAATATGACACATGCTTAGGGCAGTTTTGCTAAGAAACAATTTTAGGAATGCAAAATATAGTACAAGTCAACTTTTAAAGGTCTTAGAACATTTTTGAAAATATGGAGCAATTGTAGAGTTCCATATGTATTCTGAGGCATGGATGAACTCACTTCCAGCTTGCTTCCGCACTAGCTTACATGAGATTTCCAGAGAATCACAGATAAGGCACTGCTTTACCACTGTGGCTAGCCGCTATTGTCCTGAAAAGGACAATAGGTGTTCATAGCAGAGGACACAGCTTTTCAGGAACCTTGGTGGCACTGTAGTATACGGAAGTATAGCAATACATCGCTCTACCGCCCTGATAAGGGCAGCACCGAGGTTTACTTCAATAACAAGACAGGACTTGTAGTGAGGTAAAACAGGAACTCTTTATTTGGGAAACACACAGGCTTATATACTGGTTAGGTGAGAGACAAACCATAAATCATGTCCACATCTTCCTGCCCAGCCCAGACAGTCTGGTGCCACACTTAGGCCCCCGAGCCCAGCAATGTCCGTACAGCTTAAAACCGTCATTTTTGGGGTGATCCAGAAGGATTGGTGGCAATCCCAGGGTACCGATGGATAGCTCGGGGTCCTTAGGATATCCTGTCCAAAAAGTGACGCGATCAGTCGAAGGGACCCCGAGCGGCAGCCATTCAAAGATTCCCCAGGACAGACAGCGGAGATCAGCCGGCACGGTCATTGCTCGCACGCCGACTGATCTCCGCTCTCCTGGCAACCCCATCGGCAGGAAGCTCCTTCCCCCGAACCACCCCTGGTCCGTACCCCCACCACCCGTGGGATATCTCCATACAATAGTGCTGTGGTTGGGCCAATGGTGTCCGGGCCACAAGGGGTTAAAGTCCGTGGGAAGGACATATGGCACATGGACAGGGTAACACATGAGGGGAGAACAAAAGCATAACAATAATCACACATGAATAATGTCACTGGGACATGCAGAATTCAGACAATAACTACCACAGACGGCACCGATTCATCCGGGCCGTCACAATGCTCATAAAGAGGAAATGCTCCCATTTATTTCAGTGGGAGGGCTTTACTGCTAGTGAAGGATGCTTCTGGCACAGTGGAGGTAAAGTTTTCACAATGTGATTAGTAAAAATAAATAAAAAAATATATATAATTTGGTAACATGTAAAAATAATTCCCCACTGATGTCACCATCAGGGAAACCCTCTAGTTCCAACAAAATGGAAGAATAAAAATAAATATATAAAGGCTTATTTTATGGACAAGTTTTAAAATTAGTGCTATCTTCACAAAAATCCTTGCAAAGAGGATCCTTGCATTTTAAATGCCTATGGGGTGTCTAGTTTTATAAAATGTATGATTTGATGAGGTAAATAGAATTGGCCAGGTTCAAAGATGTCCCACAAATAGGACATATTGACCAGATGTTGAATTTTTTTAAAAAAAGCACACCTCGCAAAGGTGGCCTTTTATCTCCCAAATAACCTGACAAACATGCGTGGGGGAGGGGTTGCTGAACGCATATTGTGGTATTGTTTGTTAGCATACACCAGGAGCTAAAAATCCATACTTAATGTAGAATGTGTGTGGAGAAAACAGATACAAACATATACATACAAAAAGTACAGCTGTCGTTCATTGGTTGATGCCAGAGGAGCTCCCTGCCGTCGACCACTATAGTCGCTTGTACAGACCTTTAACTCCTGATGTTGAAGGAATCAGGAGTGAAAGGTCTATGCGAGCGACTATATTGTCGATCAGCAGGGGCCTCCTCTGGCATCAACCAATAAAGGGCAATGGAAACTGTTTCAGCTGTATGCCAACTACATATTACCCATTCACGAAAAGCCTGTACATGTACAGGCTAATAATGAAATGCATTTGTGACAAAGCCTGTACGTGTACAGACTGCTTTTAAATTGCAGCATCCATGGAAGCCTTACAAATAAGGCTAGTTGTGGATATCGTGCTAAAACAGAGCTTAGGAAACTATAAGGCAGGGCACGCGGCGGAGAGCCCTCAGGCAGGGCATGTGGCAGGGAGCCCTCAGGTAGGGCACGCGGCAGGGAGCCCTCAGGCTGGGCACATGTAGTCAGGCAAGCAGGGTCAGAACCATAACGACGAATCATTGCCGAATCAGAATCTAGGAGCAGAGTCAGAACAAGCCGGGTCAATAACAGGAGATCACGATTAGGAGCCAAGATCAAGGTCAGGTCAGGGTCAAAACGGATAATTCAACAGGAAGCAGCACAGGGTCAGGAAGCAGAAAGACAACAAAGCTGAGCAGAGCAGGTATATAAGGGCAGGGCTACACTCAGGTAACGTGGCTCAGCTGATTAGTAGTGGATGCTCCAAAGTGGGAAGTGTGGCCACTAGTGGCTTCAGATAGGAATGGGAGTAGGTATCGTTATTACGTAGTCCAGACAGGCAGGGTGGAATCTTGACAGCTCCTATCCTCACTGACCTTTTCAACACCATTATGGAGAGCAATATAGACATTTAGTTGACAGTCACAGAACCATACTGATACCTAAGCCAGGTAAAGATCCTACATTGTTGTAATCCTACTGTCCAATAACTATTATTAATCAAGACCTCAAACACCTAACTAAAATAATGACAAATAGGTTTCACAGAATACCTCTTGCATTGCTAATTCCACATCAATTGAGTGTTGTAAGGGGCAAACAGTCGGTGTTCTGGCCTGTGAGCACTTTAGCTTCTACAACAGGGCAACATTGACTGTTGTAGAAGCTAAAGTGCTCACAGGCCAGAAACAGGCAGATGTCCTTATAGGACTTGACGCTGGGAGAGCATTCGATACAATGTCATGGGAACATATGATACATATTCTCTTTGATCTAGGTGCTTTTCTGAGCATTTTACAAGAAGACACTGAGAAACAGAGTATCACTATAGATCAACATACACTGAAACTAACAACTTTCACAGAAGACCTATTAGTGTTCCTCACAAACCCTTAAAAAAAACCCACTCCTCGATTAATACAAGTGCTACGAACATACAGGGCGATAATGGGCTTTTATATTAATTTATCTAAATAGGTGACACTGCATCTGGGGTCAGTTAAGGACTCCTTTGGCCTCCAATGGGCAGATAAATCGATTACATCAAAAAACCTAATATACAACCTAGATATAACACAGACAATTAAGCAGGTAATAGAGGAACTAAAACTTTGGAATCCAACACATCTCTCCTTCACTTGTAGTGCTCACCTCTAAATTGGTTAGTTTCCCAAAGCTTCTTTAACCTCTTAAACAACTCCCTGTGCTTTTGAATCCTGAGAATGTCATAAGACTTAATAGGCAGTTTAACCTTTTCCTTTGTAACAAGGGACCAATAATTGAAAAAATTAATTTTGAAAAAAGAGGTCAGCGCTACACAAATACAAATAAAAATAACAATCTAGATAAAAAATAGTAATAATAATCTTTCAAACACAAATTAAAAATATAAAATATATGCTTGATAATATAGTAGTGCACATGAAAGACTTGAGCAAATCCTTCAAAGGTGAAATCCAAATAAAGTAAAGGTGGGTACTCACAAAAAAAGCCACAGATCTTTAACTTAACAAACAGATGCAGCACCTTGTGGATGTGTACTAAATCAGCAATAATGTAACAATTATTATCATCATTATTATTATTAGAGATGTATCTAACAATACAGGAGGAAAAAAAGGAACACAGGGACACCTACTGGTGCTATAAGATTTTTTGAATAACAATCGAATAATTACTCACAAAATAGGCTCCGTACAATACTCTGAGCCCTAGATGTAGATTGTAAAAAATAAAGAAGGTATGGGAAATTGCACTGATAAAACACAAACATGCTAGTCAGAGAGGGAAGAAATAAAATAAAATGAAAGCCTGTGTGTCCTCCTAAAAGACATGCCCAGCCAACCCCATTCGCTGATTGACAGCTTCCTCAGGGGACAAAAAACAGGAACCAGAAGTTCACTTCTCAGACCTATGTATATAGGACTTATGGAAAGTGACCCTGACTACAAAAATATCCAATGACAAATGCACTCATCACTTAAACAATAATTATAACATAATATAAACAAAATGTCACAAATATCATATAAATATAAAGTTAACATATTTATAAGCCTACTGCAATTATATCCACATGTAAAAAATGGCACTATAATGACACCAAAAAACTGTATGAAATACTACATGTTCATAAAATATAATTAATTAATATTTATTATAAAATAATGTAGAAAATATACAAACTTATAAATGAATACATACCTTCATATAAAATAATCTCTCCAAAAATACCAAAATTGCAAAATCATAATATAGAAATTTCATAAAAACGCTGACGTTTAAAATCACTATTCAAGCTGTGAGACATCAATGTTTTTAAAATGAGAATCAATTTAGTCTCTGGCACAAGCTCTTAACCCTACCTCCTCTGTTCAGACTCAGTATAATCTTATGCTCATAAAAAAAAGAAAGGAACTAGCTCCCGAGCAATCTCTACAGTGTCTTGGTACTGAGTGTTTGTCTGATCTATGTTCAATTCAATTATAAATTAAAATATTCACATATTCTTTCCTTTAGAGGTCTACTTGTTTGTCCAATGTATTCTAATCCACAAACACATTGGATTACATACACAACCAAGGGAATAACGTTCAGCAAGTTGCAACAGAAACAGTCATATCTATTACTTAATGTACCATATATCAAATATGGCCGCCCAAATTAGATATGCCCTGGATTGGGTAAATAACATTAAAACTTTTATGTCCATAGATTTGGACCAACAGCTGTGGGGAAAAGTGTCTTTACCTAACCTCTTACACACACCGATCTCCTGCAATACATTAAAGATAATCCCATAATGTATCCAATTATAGAAAAAACCTGGAAACTATCAAGATTAGACAAGGGGCTACACTTGCATTATACACCTCATATTTTTTTTCTAGATAACCTACGGGGCGCACCTGATCCTAACCGAGCTATCAAGCAGAAGCCGTGGGCCTTTTTCCACCTAGTAGAAAAGGATATGTCATTGACAAAGTTGATGATGAAGACCTGGACTTAGATTATAAAATAGTAGAAGTGTAGTCAAATGGCACATTTCCCTGTAATTTATGTTAGATGTGTTGCTCCCTCCATTCTGCAGATGCAGCGTGGTTGTGTCACCGGTTCCCCTACATGCAGTGCCATCACCACTACCACCATCATCACAACCATCAGCAATACTGTATTTTTAAACGGACACGACTGCTTGAACAGCTAATCACTGTCGAGGGGTGCTTCATGTCCATAATTAAGGGAGACCCCTTCAGGCAGCTGCATCCTCACTTTCACCTCCCCTGTCGCACCACCTTTAGCAGAACCATCCCTACGACTTGTGTGTCTGATTGTTGAAGGACAAGATTTCCAAGGCACCTTCTTATCCAACATATGGAGAACACAACATGCCTTCTTTCACTGATGGCACACTGGTGGCTGCCCATATTTTTGGAGGTTAGTAACACTGTAGCTGGTGTAGAAACAATGGGTGACTACAAGGGCTGAACTGGGACAGAAGGGCAGCAGGGTTATTGATCCCTACTATTCCTTGCTGAGGTTATGGATTAATAGCATACATGAACTCTTTTTCGCAGCTCTTAGGAAGATGCTGGTGCAATAGATTGGACCACAGACAAAGATAGCTGTAGAAATAGGAGTGGTGGTGATAAAGCAGCAAACCTTGTAACAGCAGCTAGGGATAGAGACAGCACATATACTACTGGTGAAGCTGTAGGGCAGCTGTAGGGCAGCTATTCCAACTGAGGAGCGGTGTAGGCTGTCAAAACTGATCAAAAAGTGATATAAGGTTGCCAGGCAACAGCACAAAAGGGGCATGGTAAGTGAAGGAGAGATGAAGGAGCTTGAAATAGAAATTCCCAGCAGCAGTGATAGCATCACCACCCCCATGTCCCAATCCCTTGCACCCAGGGTCGGCCCAAGACACAATGCCGCCTGGGGCGAAGTTTAAAATGACGCCCCATGCACCGCCGCCGCCGCCGCCGCCAGGGGTCATTATCTAATCTTCCTCTGCCTATTATCTACCCTTCCTCTCCCTCCCTCCCTCCCTCTTATCTACCCTTCCTCCCTCCCTCTTATCTACCCTATCCCCCCCCTTTGCACTTACCTTTCAGCAGTCGTGCGGCTAGTCTCCCTGCTCTGCCATGGTGCGCTCTGCTTTACTGCTGAGAGCTGGAAATGACGTCATTTTCCGGCGCTCAGCATTACAAGCCAGCACCGAGACCGAGCTAGAGGGCTCACAGAGGAGAGAGAGGGGCGCCGAGCGGGTAAGCGAAAACCACTCGGAACCCCTCTCTCTCCTCCGCTTTAAAAAAAAAAAAGGCTATTGGGGCAGCAAAAGTGCCACCTGGGGCAATTGCCCCACTCTGATCCATGGTAGGGCCGGCCCTGCTTGCACCAATACAGAGCAGCATCACTAGATTCTCCGCAACAGCAGCCATTTGTGCTGAGGCCTTTGATACTTTGGTGAGTACCACCTAAACTCAGATTAGCACGTCTGACTTTGTCAAAGCATACCTTGAAAAACTGTCACTACCTCTTATAACTGACCCCATACGTTATTTTCCCTGATGGATCAATTCTTTCTTTTAATATTTACATTTTTGGGGGAACTTTAGTCCTTTACACTCATGTACAATCTTAATGTGTCTATCTGGCAGAGCATACACAATGCCCTGTCTCTGCTACTGTAGCACAATGTCCTTCCTTACTCTAGGGGGTTCATTATTGTTCTTTTTCTTATATTGGTGAGAGGGAACTCTGTGTAATACCATATTGTCGGATGTGTCTGTCTATCTGTACTACTACTGCTGCCTTATCACCTTCCTTACTTTGAGGGATCAATTATACAAAATAGTATAATTTTAGCATCCTGCACCAATATGTGTGTCCATTGGTGAAGTGCTTCTGTTGCTGGTGGTCCTGGAATGTAAAATCTAGTCTGGATCTCTTCCTAGACATTGAGATACTGTTGTAAGTGAAAGTTGAGTCCAGAAGGTGACAGGGACCCCCCTTCAGAAACACCCCCACATTTTTTAAATTTTGGAAAAACAAAAAAAGACTGAATTTTGTACAAATCGAACAGTCAGAAAACGAAATTCATTGTCAGAAAACTCATTGTTCAATATGTGGCAAATTGTCTGGTGTCTTTAGTTCTTTTATAGAAAGATCCTCTAGCAGTATAATTACTACTACTAATAATGTATCTTTTACCAGTGCTAAATTCACACTTTTTGGCATGTTGTTCCAGAGTTCTTGAGTCACATACTATTATAAGAACATATGTGATTTCATTCATGTTATGCATTTTGCCTGAGCTTTCTATGTTTAACTAGGGATAAGAGTTGGGTGAAAAAAAATGTGCTCCCATCTTTGAAAATTGGTGGAAAGTGGGAAAGGGGAGGCCTCACAAGAGAAAATGTGTTCTCATCTACTTATGTATACATCATGGTATACATCATGAATGTTGGGATGTATAAGTCAAATTAAATCTTGTAATGCTTCCCTCAATAAACATTTTGAAGAAAAAGGCATTTAACTTACCTTCCTTTCTGCGCTAATAATTTATTTTCCAACCTTACAGGAACTAGCGTGGTTTGGACAAAACCAGCTAATGTACTGTTGGAAATCCAGCACAAGACAGCAGGAGCAAGTTAGGATCAGCAGGCAAGTTATAAAACAAAACAGCCGAATCCTTTTTTTTGTGCTTTAGTTTTTTCCACTAAATGTTCTATAATAAGTTTATAACCGTCAAACATGTATTAATTATCAAATATAATTATGCTGTGATATTTTATTTTTAATTGCATAGTTAAATGGTGTCATTGAGTTTCATTTTAAATTTCTCAGTCAGAGTGCCTAGTTGATGAATTCTCCTTCAGCTGAATGGAGAGACATTGAAATATGCTGATGAGGAGACATTCCTATGCAAAGAGTAGTATGTCAAGTGTTTCCCATGGTATAAAACAAAAACCTTTTTTCAGTGTGTTTGGTATTTCATTTTAATTGTCCTTGAGAATCTGCGGTTTGCCGAACCTCATAACCATATGAATTGACTATTTCTCCCACCAAATGTAATACGGTAGGTACTGAATTGCAAGCTACCTTATATTATATAAGCAATTAAGAATTTGTTTTCTTGAAAAGTTATTGTTCTTCATACATAGGAGCTACTTTAGCAGATAATGAATGTATGCATGTTAATATATAGATTGATTTTGCACTGCTAGGTATTCGTCAAGAATGACACTTTATCTAGAAATCTTTTCCATCTGCCAAGTTAGTTGATTCTTTAGTCATAGCCATACAAAATCATGGTTTTGCTACCAACCTGTTGCTATTATAATTTTTAACAGCTATAAAACAATGCACAACTGTTTCAAACTTAGTAGTGGCCAGCTAAAGTGTCATAGAGCTATCTCCACCTTTTGCGGGATGGAGTCAGGAAGCCCTCCCTTGCGGGCATCTGTTAGCCAAAAATGTTCGGTAAGATTGTGTTTGACTCCTCAGATCCACTTAGTTAAAATTTGCTAAGAAAATATTTATATATAAGAGTCAGGAAGTCCTGGGCGGTCTTGCTGGCGCGTGCGGTCCCATTGACATTGGTCGGCGTTCCTGATGACGTTGGGTTACACACAGCTGTTTAAAGGGGAAATGGCTGGGCAGTGTATCACCACACTGCTCCCGTGAGCCAAGGTTTTCCAATGGCAAAAGACAGGTATTGGTGGTGCAACCCCTGGAGCGGAGCAGCAGAAGTAAATATAAACGTAACTCACCCTCACCCCAATGGGTTATGTGGAATACATGACATGAAAAAAAAAAATAATAATAATAGTGCACTCTGTATGATAAAATATAGCAATTTTTTTTTAAAAAAATGTATAAAAAACTCACATTCTGATGAGTCAAAGACTGACTCAAATCATCAACGCCTGGTGTGATTAGGGATCACACACCCAACTGTATTTGAATGGAGATATCTACCAATGGATAAAATCACATAGAGCAGTATTGCAACACATCCAAAATGGACCAGAAGAAGGTGGCTACAGTTAGCCTCTCACCTTGCCTAGAGCCTGTAACCTGGCTCCAGGGACAAAGAACACTGTACTGACTTAGGGCAGTACTCCCCCTTTAAGGTGATGGACAGCAGAGTGGATCCAACAGAGTGGATGGAGTATATGTATATAAATAAAATAATATAAAAGGTGATGTAAAATGTAGAATACATACTTTATTACATAAATTACAACACTATCATAAAATATATTCTATTTAAGTGTCTCTGTGAATCCTCCGATACGGGTTTCGCCCATGGGCTTCCTCAAGTCGGTTTTTAATTTTTAGTTTTCCAATGGCAGCCCGGCGAAGTGACGGTTCTCCTTGAGTCTTCCGGAAAAAACTTGGAGAGTTCCCAGGTGTGTTGATTATACCACGTACCATTTATTAACCACCTTACAATGAGTTTCCAGCAAAGATAAATTGAGTATAGTTTTATTAATCTTATTTAAGGAGGTATACTAGTCTTGATGCAATATCTTTAAGTCCCTTCACAAAGAAACAGTGGGATGAATGCAGGCACACGAGACAAAAAATAAAATATGATTTAGAGCTCCATGTAGCTTGAAACTTGTCAGATGTGTATTACTGGTTCTCCTGCGTCTGCTGTGTTGTTGTGGCTTCATGCAATAAATAGTACAGTAATTCTCAGTACCCTTGTTGTGGGGTTTGTGGTTTTCTGGACCCTTTTTTGTCTCCTGCAACACAGCTGCCTGCATTCATCTTTCTTTGTGAAGTTATATGGCTGTGATCCTGACGGCTGGCAAAGGTAAGCCCATCCAGTTATTTTACCTATCAGGGTGGATATTAGCTGGTGCAGTAAGAGTTATATATGATTTTTATATTATTAAATTATTCCCACATTTATTCATTATTGGTAACCTGTCAGAGGTTTCTTTTATAAGTATACTCCGACTTGGTGCGCTCGTGTAGACCGAGAAAATAAATGAAATGATACAAATGATAGTGTAGACGAAAAACAAAGAATGTTAATAGATGAATATGTTCTATGCACTCACAAGTGTACGTGGTGCTTCAAGGCTCTATGGGTCCGTTGGTCCGCTCGTGTATGTAAATAGATCGAGAAGACAAATAAACATAGGGTGATATCTTAAATGAAGGAACACCGCAAGGTGATGGATGCACTTACTCATATGATGAGAGTGTTCAGCGTATCGTGATTCAAAAGAGCAGTCTCTTCTCTGTGTTCTTAGTCCATATATCCACGAATAAATATTCAACCCAATGGTTAATCGCAACGTAAATTTATTGAGGGGCTAAGCCCTAAAAAAATAGCTCAAATTGACTACAGGTACATGATTTCAACAAATAAATAAATAAATATTGTCTTAATATATAAATAAATATTTAAAAAATCTGTCCTCGTAGTTCAATTTATAATAATAAAAAACAAATAAATGAATAGATAAAAACCAGTTCTCTAAAATCGCCAAGAGACTGGAAGTACAAAAAAAGTCCTGTAACTCTACGCGTTTCGCCTACTGGGCTTCATTCAAAAGAGGTTTCTTTTATCTTGACTGGTTTTAAACATCTGAACACAGCTTTTTAAATTCTCTGTTAGCCAAAGATGTTCGGTAAGATTGTGTTTGACTCCTCAGATCCACTTAGTTAAAATTTTCTAAGAAAATATTTCAATCTAAAGAAATTAAATATCTCCAGCATTAGGCAACTAGACTTCGTACGGACATGAAAATGAACACGGATGGTGTGTTTTGGTCGTTCAAACTAAATACAGAAGAAACAAACCTGACGGCGGCAAACGTACATGAAGACGAAGACACACAACATGAAGAACCTCCAAATTAATCTCCTTGGTCCTTTCCCCCCCATATAAGTCACTGCCTCTAGTTTACCTTGTCTATGTAGCATTGCAGGGGTTAACGGGAACGGGATTCTGTAGGATCGCGCAAGAAGTCAAAGGTCCGTAAGAGCAACTCTATGGGCCGCCGGCATGGGCCTTTAACTCCTGGAACCCGGAAACCAATGGTCTTCCCAGGTTGAGTTTTGGCATCAGAAATTAAAGGTCTGTACGAGCGACTCTATTGGTTACCGGCGGGGAGCTCCTCTGGTATCAACCAATGAAGGGCAGCTGAAAAATCTGCCTTCTGACTTTCTAAATGCAATGCCTCTAACTCACAGTGTCTGGACATAAATTCTTGGAACAAGGGCCCAATTTGGACATTTCCACATAGGGGCGTACTCACTTTTGTTGCCAACGTTAATGGCTGTGTGTTGAGTTAATTTGAGGGGACAGCATATTTACACTGTTATACAGGCTGTACAAAAATGCGAGGGGTGTACTCACTTTTGTGATATATATATATATATATATATATATATATATATGCATAAAGTTCCTAATGTAGTTTGGTGAATACTCCTTATTGACTGATACTCGTTATCTTTTGAGTTATTTCTCTGTGAGTTTTTTTTTAACTATACATATTTGTTTGTTAAAATCCAAAATTGACTATTTTGTTATGAGGGACTTTAAATTCCAAATCTGTTCAGACTGAATATTATGCACTACAGTCAATTTATTATGAGAAATGCCTATTTTTGTCTTCTACTTCTATTTCATTGTGTATTGCTTTTGTGATTGGGATACGCTAAAGTTATCACTGTTGGATATGTAGAATGTCCTGTACTAATTCTTTAATGTCATTCCTCGGGATATAAACAGGTTTTTTGTTTTACAGAACAGCTAGCAACATTGCCACCTAGTGTAACAGATAGGAATTGAATCCTAGATGAAATGCATTGCAAGAACTAGAAGTATTATAAGAAAAATAACTTTTATTGCTGTAACATCAAGATCTGAAAAAGTTCTGAAATATCAATATCAGGAGGAACTCAAAAATGTTAAAAACTCATGTTAAAAAATCATGTCTGGATTAACATTAGAGAGATGCTCCTCTTCTTCGATTGGTAACATTACTTGGTCTGACCATGCACCAGTCTTTATTCAAATTTTAGACAACCCAAATTATAAAAAATATTTTAGATGGCGCCTATATGAGCAAATAATAAAATCAGACGAGAATAAAAAAGAACTTTGTAATTTAACTAAACAATTTTTAGAAAACAATGACACCGGAGATACTTCAGTAAGCAACTTATGGTGCGCTTTGAAATGTTTTTTACGAGGTCACTTAATCAAAAAAGCTTCCTGGATTAAAAAGTCTAGAGGGGACCTATATATTGCTCTAACAGAAGCAGAAAGGGATAATAAGATCAACCCCAACCAAGATAAATATGAAGCGATAAAATTAATTAAAACGGACATATTAATCAAATTACAACTTAATGCAGATAAAATTATGTCTCGTTTGAAACAAAAATGGTACTGCAGCAATAATAGAATTTCTCGGGACTTAACAAATAAACTTAAAATACAAAATCAAAGTTACAGGATTAAACAAATAAATTTTAAGAATAAAATTTGTTTATCTCCGGTTCAAATAGGAGACGCCTTTAAAGATCATTATGAATCGCTTTACAACTTGGACAGTTTGAATAAGACAGAAGAACAGACATATTCTTATTTAGATAAACTAGATCTCCCGCAAATAACTAGAGAACAATCAAATGTGTTGAACCAACCTTTCTCCACCGCAGAAATAGAGGAAGTCATAAATAATTTGGCACCAGGGAAAGCACCACGCCCTGATGGGTTCTCAGCGTTACTTTTTAGAACCCTGAATACCGAAATAAATCCAATTCTTAAACGTCTTTTTAATGAAATAGCAGAATTGGGTAAGTTTCCGTGGGGAAAGATGCGACATTAGTAACCAACTATAGTCCGATTTCCCTTATAAATGTGGACGTAAAGATTTTCTCTAAAATATTAGCACAAAGACTTAAAAAGATAATCCCAGACCTTATTCATCCAGACCAAACGGGTTTTATATCTGGAAGATCTGGAGAAGATAATACTCGTAGACTTTTCAATATCTTAGAAGAGATTCATAGAAAGAAAACTCCTTCAGCCTTTTTAGCATTAGATGCTGAAAAAGCTTTTGATAGAGTTAATTGGAAATTCATGGAAGCAACTCTCCATGCATTTGGATTAAATGGAAAATTCATAAGATCTATTATGGCATTATATTCTTCCCCTACTGCCAGAATTAAGGGATCAGTATTTGAATCAGAAACTTTTAAAATCCAGAATGGTACGCGTCAAGGTTGCCCACTAGCTCCAATGATATATGCATTGGTTATGGAGCCTCTAGCAATATCCATAAGAAACTCAAATGAGATCTCAGGGATAAAAATAGGTTCTCAGGAACATAAAATTACACTATATGCAGATGACGTACTTCTAACAATATCCTCTCCAGAATACTCATATTTTTCTATTTTAGAAGTAATAAGGGAATACTCATCCTTTTCTAATTATAAAATAAATCTCTCAAAAACACAGGTAATAACATTACATTTGAATGAAAATCAACAAAGATCTCTTATAGAGGGACCCAATGCAATTAAAACTCAGCATATAATTGATTACTTGGGCATTAAATTTCTTTAAATTTTAGTTCTCTATTAGAAGAAATGAAAGTATTAACCTCTAGATGGAAAAAGAGTTATCCTGGTTAGGTTGGATAAACATACTTAAGGCATATTTATTACCAAAAATTTTATATCTATTTAGAATGATACCTTATATAGTTCCTAAAAAAATATTGAAAGATTTTGATAAACTATTTTCAATATTTGTATGGTCAACTAAGAGACCTAGGATCTCAAAAAATATTTTGAGGAGGGGCATCTCTCAGGAGGGGATAGGCTATCCAGACCTTTATAGACTCCATGAAGTTTCCCATATTTCCCACGCGATGGCATGGAGACAAATAAATAAACATAATTTAGGTTGGTATAGTATCGAGAAAAGTATAAATAACAATGTCGAACCATTTAACTTAATATGGCTTGATAAGAAAATGATTAAGAAATTAGGAATTTCAAGTCTCTTAATGAAAGATATCTTAAAAGTAGTACTCAAAGTTCGGGAAAATTATGGCTTATCAACTCTCATATCTGAATTATCCCCTATAGGTATCTTGAATTTAAATATTAGAGACTTAAATATTCAGAGTTGGAAACAAAGGGGAATACTCGATATTGCAGATATTACAGAAAACCAAACAGTGACCCCATTTGTAGATCTTCAAATCAGATACAACTTATCAAATAAAGACCTTTTCTCATACCTACGTATTAAACAATTTTTACTTACAACTCCAATAAGGAAAGGTGACAAACTGGATGAGCTCTTCTTAGAACCCCCGCTATCAAATAAGATTTCGAAGGTAGCAAAACAACTGGTCAATTTCCTACCTCAAGGGAAATCTAAGACGATTTTACTATGGGAAAAAGACCTTAAGATTGAGTTTCAGTATCAAAATTGGTGCAAAGCTTGGAACCATACCAGACAAGCAGTTCACTGCTTAAACTTACATGAGCAATATTTTAAATTACTACATCGCTGGTATTTGGTTCCATATAGTCTTAGCAAGATGTTTAACACAGTTAATGGCCTGTGTTGGAGGTGTAATCAAGTAATGGGAACTCACTTTCATATATGGTGGGAGTGTCAAAATCTTGACTTTATTAAAGAATTAGTCTGTTCTATATTCTTAACAAATACAGGTATTAGAACCTGTTTGTTACCTCAAACTTTTATGTTTCATTTGGATTTACCACATACATCTAAATCTAATAATGTTTTTTTTATTAACATAGCATTGGCCTGTAAAATCTGTATAGCTCGTTGCTGGAAATCGCAGAACACTCCAACACGAGATGAAATTTTTAACCAAATTAACACTCAGGCTACTTCAGAGAGATATTTCTTCCGAAATAATCTAGTCTCTTATAATAAGATCTGGTCTAGCTGGAACCAAAATTTTCTACTCAGATCTTAAGAAATTTTTCTTAGTAGTTGAGCCCGGCTAGAGTTCAACCATCTTTACTTAGCCATGCGACACTATTGCCCCCTCTCCTTAAAGATTTAAGGTTTCAATAGGTCCATCTTTCAAAGAGCTTTGTCATTTATGTTAAGTTTGTATCAGGTATAATGTAATTTAATTTATTTGTTGTGTGTTGGATGTTTGTTATACGTGTCCTTTTAAAGAAAAAAAAAAAACTATTTTCTAATAAAGAATAAATTAAAAAAAAAAAAATGTTAAAAACAGTAAAGGTACAGAAGTACGGTGCCTGTTTACCTAGATTGACTGCCTAAAAATACTAGGTAGTCCACAGTGGTTTATCCCTTTTGAATTACTTGCTCTATCTGGTCATTGGTCCAGGAAAGTGATGAATGTGCACACTCTTCTATTTACTATGTGAAGCAGAGCCTAATGTCATGAATGAAAGAATGAATTTCAGACAGATGCTGAAATTTTCTTCAATGCAGGACTTGTTGTAAGATAGAAAGAGAGAAATCCCCCCCAAAATGGATACATGTCACTATTATGAATTACTTACTGATAACATATATTCCAGTTTGGTGGAGAAAAGGACAAAATGACTTATGCCAGTTTTGAGGCTATTAATGCATGACACGGATGCTACAGGAATATGATCTGACCAAATAATAAGAATCTTGTATGTTAAAGTAAGGAGTGTATTCCCAGTGCCCTACTGCTATTGCATCTGTTGCCATATACACTTTGAGGGATCAATTTATCAAAATGGTCAAATTTTTGGAGAATATCAGTTACATAGCATATGGAACTCCAACGGAGCAATTCTGTAGGCTAAAAACACAATGACAATCAGTAAACCGAAGGGGTTTGTTTGTTGATTGGGTCCCCACACAAGTGTGGGGACCTGCCACAACATTCCCCTGCTGCCTGATCGCTCCATAAGAGCGACAGTGCAGCGTTAACCTCCTCAATGACGTGGCATTTTAGGGGTTAATATCCCTTTGTACGGGGCTCTGCTGCTGCTGGTCCAGGCAGACCAGCAACACCAAAAAGAGCCCCCACAAGCCTTTTGATCACTCCTACAGGAGTGATCAAAGAGACTCATCCCTGCAATCGCCAGGGGCAGCTGCAGGGATAGGTAGAAAGGGTTCTTCAGTCTCTGCATGAGTGTGGAGACCAGACCTCACCCTCCCCTGCTGCCTGATTGCTCTGTTAAGAGCAATCGTGCAGTGTTAATCCCTTCAATGCTGCAATTATGTATGACACCTTTGCGGCATTACAGGGGCTAATATTTGTCCCCACAAGCTTGTGAGGACTAAATATCAGTCAATGCTGTGCTCCAATGGAATTGAATGCATTGAAAGAGTTAAAAAAATAAAAATAAAATAACAACACTCACCTGAAAGTCCAGGGTGCTTCCACATCAATTTTTAATAACTGCTGCAGAATCAGATCACTCCTGGCCAATAGGAGTACCCTAGAAAGAGAGAGGGGTAATCTAGGGTAATTGTGACGGATCGTCCTGTGCCCCAGACTGGACACATCCGCCCGTCAGCTCCTTCCCTCTCCCAGTAAGCGGACGCGCTGTGGCTGTCCGAAGAAAGCAGTCACAGACCAGCACTTCCCTCAATCATGAGACAGGACTTCATGCTTTGAGGTTAAAAACAGAACTCTCTTTATTACAAACACACAGAACTTATATACAATCTCCATTCACTGTGCACCAAACCCAACCCCCAATCCTATCAGCCACATCCCCTCACAAATCCCGTCGGTATACAGGGATGTATCAGGTGAGGGGATTAAGGGATACAATGGGTTCCCCCACCTGTGTTATCCCCCCTGTAGTGCGGGGCCGTCTGGGCAGATAGGGCTGTGCTGGCTGATTAAGAGCCCCAGCCAGATTATAGGATCGTCTCTTTGAAGGCTGGAGCTGCAGCCACATTCAAACCGGGTACACATAAATATAATAATAATAATAACAGTGAAGATCAGACAGGGTTCTTCACAGTAATAATGAAAAAAAATCCCACAAAAATTAATAAAAAAATACATAATTATTACCTCATCACTTGTCAGTGACATTTTAAGTCACTGATTATTGATTGGTCTCCCTGATCAATGTCAGCGACCTAAACTTGTCACTTACACATGATACATATTTTAAAAAAGTTTAATAATTGAAATGTGCATGTTCCAGTTTTGACTCCACAATATCTGAGAAACATGACTTATCTATGCATGTGGGGTATTCAGGGGGTGTTACTAAACACAAATCAAGACTTATATTGTGAAAAATGTTTTCATTTTTTTGTTAGGAAAGGAATCAGTGTGGAATCAGTTTTTCGTCCACGCAGCTACTGCTCAATGGGTATTTTCTCTTTTTTGGACCATTCTCTGTAAAGCCTAGAGATGGTTGTGCATGAAAATCCCAGTAGATCAGCAGTTTCTGAGACTCAAACCAGCCCGTCTGGCACCAACAATCATTCCACGTTCAAAGTCACTTAAATCCCCTTTTGCTTGGTTTGAACTTCAGCAAGTTGTCTTGGCCATGTCTACATGACTAAATGCTTTTGAGTTGCTGCCATGTGATTTGCTGATTAGCTATTTGTGTTAACAAACAACTGAACAGGTGTACCTAATAAATTGTCCAGTGAGTGATCACACTGTGATCACGAAGCAAGACTTGAGCATTGCAATGCATATGATCGGCCAGCAGGGGCAGACCCTGACAGACCCTACAGGGGATATCATGTCCCCTACTGACCTTTTGGTTGATGTCAGCCGTGACATCTCCCAGAAGGGAATGCCCAATCGTGTGATGGGCCTTGCAATTAGGAAATCCAGTTTATTTTTTATGGATCCCATGTGTTCTAAGATCCGTCTTTTAAATGGACAAATGGTTTAGCCAACATAGTGTTATTAAAAAATACATAATAAAATATACTAGGCTGTAAGAATAATAATTAAGAAATTCCTTCAGTTGATATTCTTGTTGTATTATAGTACTCACAAATAATTTAGACGATTTTATCTTACTGCATGCCTTACAGTGCCCACACTTCCGATAGTTGGTTTAGAAAGCCATATAGTTTGTAAAAAGGAATGTAACAATATATACCCAGATGTTTTGACCCCGTTGAAGTGCGACTGGTGGTTTTTCAGGGATGGGTGTTGTACTTTTGGGGTCAGCCACCCTGCTGTAATGCCATTTGATGTAATGATGCACAATAAATGTAGCAAATTCTAATTGTTGGGGTATATAACTCAATGCCTCCACCGAGACCTGCCTACTTCTGGTGCTTTGTTCTTTGTTGTTCAGTGATAACCTACCATAATTTAAAATGAAACCGAAAAATATGCCCATATTTGCCAATGATTTCTTTTAGTGTAGGCCATGCAGCAATATAGGTTCCAATACAGCATACTATTTTTTTCAACCACTTGTTGGTTCAATCATTGTATTTCTATTTGCTGCTAAAGCTCGTTGATATGCTTGTTTGAGTCAACGATTAGGGTATCTGTTGTCTCTGAATTTGGCTTTTAAATTCTAGCTTTTTCTTTGCAATCCAATATGACGAGCAATTCCTCCGTACACGCAAATATTACCCCATTTGAATCCCTCTTTTTAATGAGATGGCATAGGTAATGAGATGGGTAATAAGCTATAAGTAGCTGTTTTCTTGTGGTGCAAAGTTGTACAGATGGGTTTCTAGAAATATTTAGTTTGAGGAACAACAATTGATGTTTAAATTATCTTTCAAATTATTAATGCCTGGTACAACCGGGCAGTCAGGAAGCATTTTTGACGATATATTGTAGCTATAGATGGTGTATTAGGCATCAGAAATGTTTAACTCTAATTGGTTAATAATGTAGTATTGTAGCACTATCATTAATAACTCTCTGAGTTCTTTAACCCCTTCGTGACAAAGGCTGATTTTACTTTTTGTACCCTTCGTGACAATGGCCGTTTTAACATTTCTGCGCTGCTCGTGTTTAGCTGTAATTTTCTTCTTTCCTGTTTACTGAAGCCACACACATTAGATATTGTTTTTTTCAGGACAAGAAGGGCTTTCTTTGGATGACATTGTTTGATTGTATCATATTATTTACTATTAAAAAAAAGAATAAAATATGGTGAAACATTTAGAAAAAAATGACTGTTGACTGTAGTAGCCTCGACTCCCGGGCTAGGTCCCCTGCAAGAACCCCCAAACCTTCCCCCCCAATAAAGACACGACAACCATAGATTTTGGGTGTAAAAGGCCACAGCCGAAATTTATTTAAATGCAGGCCATTGCCACGCATACCTAAAACCAAAAATAGGTGCGTTAACAGGACAATGACCAACACACAGAACAATAAATAACATAAATTAACATAATTCAACATTAACCATTTAATGTAAACCATCCCAAGCTTACCAGGATATCCAGGAAACACACAGGGAAGGACATACCGAGATGCCCAAACCCAAACCTGAGGTTCCCAGTTCCACCTACCAGGAAACCTCCCAAAACCAATGCTCTCCCATCAGCATTAACCCCCTAGATACCTGGTAAGCTAACGCACGACCGTGACAACAAACACACACCAGAAGCACACAACACACAAAAGGAATAGGGAGGGAGGGTGGACAAACAGTGAGTGTCAGGTAAGACAAAATGGAGACTGCTCCAGTGGCGCCAAACCCCTAAATAGCCCACCATTAACCCCTCCCCCCATCTTCAAAAAAAATGCCGTCAGGACCTATCCCTGCTCGGCACACAGTCAACGGCCCACTAAGGCCCATTCTGAGCACGTGGGTTTCATTCTAACTTTTAGTTGAAAAATCTTTTACTCATCTATAAAAGGTAATAAAAAAACCTGCTAAATAGATTCTACTATTTGTCCTGAGTTTAGAAATACCCAATGTTTTTATGTTTTTTTTGCTTTTTTCTACCCATTATGGGGCAATAAGTACAGGTAGCGTTTTGCTATTTCAAAGCCATTTTTTCCAAATCTGGTAATTCTTCCCCCATGTGCCATTTCGGGTATCTTTGAGCCGGGCCATTTCAGTGTGCCCAATAAACCCATATATTTTTGAAAACTAGACACCCCAGGGTATTTCAAATGCTAGTATTTTAACTCTTTCCATGCACCATATCTACCACCAGTCTTTGTCAAACTTTGTGGTAGTCATTTTTTTGCATTTGTTTTGTCACACACATTTTACTTCAGGTATGAATTAAAAAGTTCTCGTATATGTCACTATCACAAAACACCCCAATATGTGTTCAGCAACATCTCCTGAGCGCAGCGATACCTCACATGAATGATTTTGCCTGGCTGTTTGGGGGCAAAAGGGCCACATTTGGGGCATGCGCATTTTTCAATGTTGAACTTTGGCATTTGGGGATCCACTGCCCATGCCCTATTTGGTACATCTTTGAGCCGGGCCATTTCAGTGTGCCCAATAAAACCATATATTTTTCAAAACTAGACACCACAGGGTATTTTAACTCTTTGCATGCACACATTTTACCACCAGCATTTTTTCAAAGTTTGCAGTAGTATTTTTGTGTGTGTATTTTTCCCACACACACCTACTTTATGTATGAATTTACAGCTCCTGGTATATGCCGCTGTCACACGACACCCCATAATGTGTTCAGCAACATCTCCTGAGTGCAGTGATACCCCACATGCATGGGTGTGTCATTTTTTGGGGGAACTAAAAGGCCACATTTGGTACGTGTGCATTTTTCTAATTGGAAATTAGATGTGTGGCCATCCTTCCCCCTGTGTTAATTGGGACGTTGTTGAACCTGGCCAATTCAATTTACCCCATCAAATCATACATTTTTTAAAAGTAGACACCCCACGGGCATTTAATATGCCAGTATTTTAACTCTTTCCATGCGAGAATTGTTTTAAGCTAATATGCTAATTTTAGGACTTGCTCACAAAAATATTTTTTTTATATATATATTTTATTTTTTTTGCCTTTTTTTTATTTTTTTTTTAAAAAAAAAATTCAACTTGGAGGTTCCCCTGATAGTGACATCAGTGGGAAATGATTTTTACATTTTACTAGTTTTTTACTATTTTTTTCTAATTATTATTAATTTTATTTTATTTTTTAATTTATTTTTACTAATCACACTGTGATTAGAAAGCTGGGCTCCATTGACTTGCATGGTGAATGCAGTACCTGTATTCAACCTGCAAGTGGAGCCGGAGTTCTCTAGATGGTCTGGAGACCATCTAGCGAACTTTTAAAACTTGTTTGTTTCTGTTACAGGGCGGCGGCCATCTTGCTTGATGGCGAAGATCACCGGCAGCTGCGGCTGTGACCGCTCTGCGGAGCGGTCACAACCCATCGATAGGTAAGTGTTTGGTGTCGCTGGATGCCTCCTGATCGAGGCATTCCAGCAACACCATTTAAGTTGATCGCCTCCTAAACGCTTTTAAAACGGGCGTCCACCGCCATACAAAGTATGGCGGATGTTGACGCCCCATGGAGGGGCCAGAGATGGCCCCTTCGTGCCGATCACAGCGTTGCTGAATGCCTCGAGGTCGAGGCATTCAGCAACGCTTTTTGGGTGCAGAAAGCGAAAGTAGATCGCTTTCTGCACCCGTTTAAAGAAGTGCCGGTCCTGGCACGTCAATTGTCGTAAAGCACATGCTTTTCCGTGTCGTGCCAGAACCGGCAATTGTCGTTAAGAGGTTAACCATAGCTCATTAGTTACGTAGAGGAAAGTGCTTGCTTTGTGGGTAAAACCATATTTCATACCATGAAATGTCCCTAAAAAATGTTTGCCTTAAAAGCTAATGTATCACATCCATAATGAAGAATTAGTGATCAGACATTTAGTAATTTCAATCACCAATAATTAGTGTATATGTGTACAAGAGTGCATGGTATCCTATTTATCAATTTTATAATATAATATACCTATTATATGCCAGTGAGTATTTATTCAATATCTTATATCTAGTGCATAATCATCCATCATCCCCATACTTAAATCATTGTAAAGCTCTGAATGAAAAATAAACCCATAGTACAAGTTGTACTATGAGAGCAGGAAAGGCGCACTGACATTGACTAGTTACTGTACAAGCCGGGTTAAGAAAGCAAACAAAAAAGCATTTCTTTATTCAGTCAGTAGACCTAATAATCGCTTTGCCTGTGTCTGTGTTATTCAGTGACCGCCTCTGGACATTAAGGATTCAGCAAGTGACTTATTGTTTATTTCATTAGGTATAAAAGCTGATTTTATCCTAAATGCTTAAACTTTAAAAATGTCAGAAAAATTAAACAAAAACCCATAAAGGGTAATATTCTGTAAATATCAATCTTATTGGAGGAACAGTGCACATTGCACAATGATGCACATTGATTTCTGGAAGAAATGATGCACATTGATTTCTGGTAGAAAAGATGCTGGACAGAGAGTACATGTCACTTTGGGGGTAAAATAATCAAATCCGAATAATTGATTGGAGGAATTATTTTTGTGGGGTTTTTTGCATACAAACTCTTTATACCGTTACTAAAATAAATATTGAAGAAATCCATTTGAGTGGAAAACGTTTGTAGGGTCTAACACTGCAAAGTAATCAGTGGTATCTCAATTGCACGAACGCTAAAGATTCAGTTTTATCCTCTCATGAACTAGCTTGTGGACAAAAAGATCTTTAAAAAAAAACTGAAATGTGCCACTTAGGAAATAGAAAAAGCCACTTGCCGTGTGAGACAGAAAAGCTGCTTCATCTGATGGCACCCTCAGGCCAGTGACATGAAATTTGCCTAGAGCAACTTGGGCTACTGTAGGGAAGGAAAGTTGTATAATAAAAGTGAGAACAAGTATGTATTCATTGGTACAAAGGATTAAAGGAAAGCAGGTGGATGATTAAAGATCCAACCAGAGTCTGTTACAACAGGATATCTTTGTATCTCAAGCTTGAATTTCATAAAACATAACTGCGTGCTTATACAATTATTACATTCTGGATATTTTCAGTGTATCTTTGTAAAATATCTCAGGTTTGTACTGGCCACATGCTGCAATGGTCATTAAAAAGATAATTTAGAGTAACATTTTGATCCTGAAATGTAAAAAACATTTGAAATAAAGGGGTACGGACATGTAAATGGAGTTTACACATCATCTGCTTTTCTAAACACAATAATTAATAAAATTATAAAATTACAGATTGCTTCCTAAGCTGTTTTAGCCAGCCACCGCGATCTTTGAAGATCGGTGCGGCGGTGGCCATTTTTTTTGTGAGGAGGGCTTTCCTCCCTGGATCCATGGTCAGCCTCACTTGTGCTGCAAAGCCGCCGATCGCAGTTGTTTAACAGCAGTCCGTGCATGTACGGGCTTTGTCCTTAAGGGGTTAATATCAATTTAAGAAAACTACATTGCTGTTTCTCATAGGCCTCCTTGTGACAGCACATATAAATGAAAAATATCCAATATGGACAATTTAACTTATTATGCAAAAGGGTTAGCTATTTATATGTTTTGTTTTGAATCTTTTTTTCTATTTGTTTTACTTTTAAAAGGCATCTAGTAAGAATGGATCAAAAGCACTGCATCACTGGGGCATAAATAAAACTGAAAGGTACGTATCAAAAAAAGTGGTGGTATTCCTAGAAGAATGAACAATGGAATGCTAATACCAGGAGATACTAGTTACTCAAATATCAACATTAAAAACAATTGATTTGTATAAAGATCAAACATATACATTTGAGCCCAGTGTTATTTAATTATTTGCTTATCTTTGCTCTTCAGTATATATATTGTATATATTGTATATAATTTTAATGAAATCAATATTAAGTATATAACACTAACAATGAAATTCTGACTGTGATATAATTCTAAATATTGCATAGCAGTACCCAGGGAGCCTAATATGGCGTGGACTTTGATACGTCTCCTGTGTGTATTTCTGCTGTTGCTCTAGGAAAGCTTTATCTATTCTATTCTTGGTAGAAACCACCAAACTCTAAAAATCTGTTTGCTTTAGCCCAAAGCACTTCATTATTAATCTTCAAGCGTCACAGATATATACAATGACTAACTTTTAGCTTAATGTCAGGGTTTTGTTATTAAAATACTTCTAATCATTGTACTGTTCTTTACATGTTCTACAATCTGTAAGTGCTTTGTATATGAATAAACACATGCACTGAATCGAATAGGTCTTTTAACCCCTTCAGTCCCAGGGGTTTTTGGTACCTCAAGTCCCGGAACAATTTTGCCATTTTTGCAGTATGTCGGTTCAGCGATTATTCTCTTTTCCTGCGAATAGTGTACCCATGTACTGTGTACCCATGTACCGTGTACCCATGGCTGGGGAAGACCCGGCTGTCATGGTCCATATTGGTACCAATGGCAAAGTCAGTGGAAAATGGAAGGTCCTAAAGAATAATTTCAGGGAATTAGGAGATAAACTGAAGAAAAGGACTGAAAAAAGTAGTATTTTCAGAAATATTACCTGTGCCACGTGCACAGCGAGAGATTAGGGAGGTAAATGCGTGGCTAAAGTCATGGTGTAGGAGGGAGGGTTTTGGCTTTCTAGAGCACTGGGCTGATTTTGCACTTGGGTCCAATCTTTATAGCGGTGATGGATTGCACCTTAACGGAAGAGGGTCTGCTGTGCTAGGGGAGAGGATGGCTAGAAGGCTGGAGGGGTTTTTAAACTAGTGGTAGGGCAGGAGGGACACACAGATCTTGAAAATGGAGCGCAGAAAGGAGAGGGGCTTCAGATCAGAACAAGGGGGTGGAGATGGGGGGAGGGGCAAGATCAGAACAGAGGAGGTATGTATTAATAAAAACTCACAAAATTCGAGAGACTCAGGGTCATATTAAATGTATGCTTGCTAATGCAAGGAGCCTAAATAACAAAATGGGAGAACTAGAGGCAATAGCATACACTAACCAATATGATATAATAGGCATAACAGAAACATGGTGGGATGAGTGGGCAGTTAACTTAAAAGGTTATATGTTATATAGGAAGGACAGAAAAAGCAGGAAGGGAGGTGGAGTATGCTTGTATGTTAACAACGAGCTAAAGTCAAATATTAAGCATCTTGAAGACAAGGGAAATGTGGAAGCTTTATGGGTAGATATCAACTTGGGGCAAAAAAAGGAAAATAACTACTGGTTGGGATATGTTTTATAAACCACCTAATGGTAATAATAATGAGGAAGAGCAGCTGTTAGAGCAAATTGAGAAAGCTGCACATCTGGGTATAGAGGGACTAGTAGTTCTGCAAGGGGATTCAGGTTTTTGAACCTGTTAAATGACACCTTCATGTCACAACTGGTACAAGCACCAACTAGAAAGGATTCTTGTCTGGATCTGGTGATAACAAACAATGTTGATCTTGTGTCTAACATTCAAGTGGGGGAGCACTTGGGTAATAGTGATCACAATATGGTCTCTTTTGAAATAAACTCAAAAAAGAAATTGCCCATGGGGAATACTAAAACGTATAATTTTAAGAAGGCCAATTTCAATAAGATAAGGGCAGCTTTACAACTTATTGACTGGCAAAAACTCTTCAGGGATAAAAACAGAGGAAAAATGGTGTATTTTCAAACAAATATTAGCAGGGTACACTTCTCAGTATGTACCACTAGGAAACAAATATAAAAGAAACAAACTGAAACCGATGTGGCTTAGTGGGGTCGTTAAGCAGAAAATTAAAAATAAGAAAATGGCTTTTACAGCATTTAAATCAGACGAATCAGAGGCATCCTATATAAGATATAAGGAAGCCAATAAAGCATGCAAAAAAGTGATTAGATTGGCTAAACTAGAAAATGAGAGGGTGATTGCCAAAGAGAGCAAAACTAACCCCAAAAAATTATTTAAGTACATCAGCAAAAATCAGCATGGTTTTATGAAACATAGGTCCTGTCAAACTAATTTAAATGCATTCTATGAAGAAGTAAGTAGAAGTGTCCATCAGGGTGTTGCAGTGGATGTAATTTACTTGGATTTTGCCAAGGCATTTGACACGGTTCCACACAATAGGTTGGTATTCAAACTGAAGGAAATTGGTCTAGATGCAAATTCTTGTTCTTGGGTAGAACATTGGCTTAGAGATAGAGAACAGAGAGTTGTTATAAATGGTACATTTTCAAGCTGGTCAAAAGTGGTAAGTGGTGTCCCTCAGGGTTCTGTTCTGGGACCATTTTATTCAACATATTTATAAATGACCTAGCAGTAGGCGTTGAAAGTCATGTTTCTGTGTTTGCAGATGACACTAAACTAGGTAAAGTAATACAGGACGAGCGGGATATTACAGTGCTGCAGAGGGACCTAGATAGACTGGGGGACTGGGCACACAAATGGCAGATGAAATTCAATGTAGATAAATGTAAAGTTATGCACTTCGGGGTACGGAACGCACAAGCAACCTACACCCTAAACGGTAGTGAATTAGGGGTAACGACAAATGAGAAGGATTTGGGAATTGTTATAGACAACAAACTAGGCAACAATGTGCAATGTCAGTCAGCAGTTGCTAAGGCCAGTAAGGTATTGTCGTGTATAAAAAGGGGCATCAAGTCGCGGGATAAAAATATAATTTTGCCTCTGTATAAATAAATGGTAAGGCCGCACCTTGAATATGCTGTGCAATTTTGGGCACCTATTCTAAAGAAGGATATCATAGCACTAGAAAGGGTGCAGAGGCGGGCTACAAAATTAATAAAAGGAATGGAGCACTATAGTTATGAAGAAAGGTTAACAAATTTAAATCTGTTTAGTTTAGAAAAACGGCGGCTCAGAGGGGATATGATAACGTTATATAAATATATTCGGGGCCAATACAAACCATTGTGTGGAAATCTGTTCATAAACAGGACTAAGCATAAGACACGTGGTCACGCGTTTAGACTGGAAGAAAGGAGATTTAGTCTAAAGCAGAGGAAAGGGGTTTTTTACAGTAAGGACAATAAGGATGTGGAATTCTCTGCCTGCGGAGGAAGTTCTATCGGCGTCTGGACAGATACTTGGAAAAACATAATATTCGGGGATATAATCTTTAATTATGGGGAAACAGCTTATTGATCCAAGGAGAAATCTGACTGCCATTTTGGGGAGAGTCCAGTGATCGCCTAGGTCATTGCCCAAGATAAATGCAGTCCTGAGCCTGTGAGGATACGTACATGGTCTGCTATTGCATTTTTTTTTTCTTTTAAAAGTCAGTGATAAAAAATATAAAGGATAGCATTTTGACATTTTTTTTATTCATTTATGCTCATTTTGATGATTTCAAAAACAATAAAAAATATGTTAATACTGATATCAATTGTTCATATTATATCAAAACATGCTATAAAGCAGTAAATATTAGCACAATACAAAAAATATTTTAATACTCAGAATAAAAACTTATTTAGACATTAAAAAAGGTCACTTTCACATGCCACGGTGGCTATTATGAAATGAATGCCCCCAGCAGCCCCCGGACTATTTTCATGTACTTGCAACGTATGCCAATCCATTTGTTTTGTGACACAGCCTGAAATCGTATAACATCGACCTCATTGAACACAGCAAGATAAACCAAAAGCAGACTGGTTAAACAATCAGTTTAAGGAGGAAACCATTAAACCTTGCTGGGTAACAGATAAAGAGAGCAGGTCGCTAATACCCCAAAGAAGTTCACTCTGTTCTACTGGGGGACACCTGTCATCCCAGCTGCTCCTAGAGGCAATGGCAACTGTAGGACAGAGTAGGGTTAAAGCTAAAGTTCCTCCATTACTGTTGCTTGGCACTTCTGTTATACTGAAGCCCTGTTAACGTGTTGTTATATCACAATATACATTCTAATAAACTATAATCTCATTGAAGACATGCAAATATTTTACACACATTATAAAAATTCACTGGTCACCAAGGAGGGAGTTTACGGGAGAGATGAACATATCGGCCCCCTGATATCATTTTATGAATGGCAAACTCCAGTGAGCTGCTCCTGCAAGTAAGGCTGGGCTGGCCCTGAATAATGCATAGTTAAACAATTAAGAAGCATTTTCAGAAATCTACATTATCTATGCATTGTGCAGGGCCAACTCAGCCCTTCTTCAAGGAGAACAAGATTTTATGCCTGGCTAATCCGTTTCTCTTGTCTACCCGATAATTTATTGTTTAGACTTTAAAATGATTTCAGATTTTATTTTTGTGTGGTTGTCCTTGAATTAGGAAAGAGTGACAAATTGTGCAAAATTTCAGCAAAACAGGTTAAAAAGACCTTCCAAAGAAGCCGGTTGTTACACGAAGAGTATTGCCTCTGGCTTTTAGCGATGTTTCATTAAGCAGAGCTCACGTAGCCAACTTATCAAAGGACTGCAGAGCCTTACAGCATATCATATTTTAACAAATGTCTAACGCCGGTAATGCCTATTTGTTGGCATGCAAAAGGTTACACGTTGGACACTTTTTGGTACTAGATGTCTATCTTTAATCACTTCACGTAAATGTTTATAGCCTATAGGTTTTGTAACAGACTCGTATTGTGAACAAACAGCTGTACACCATCTAAAAGTTTTATTTACCATTACATTTTCACACCACTGCTGACCATTGCTATGGTTTTTCTTTCTTAGAGTAGGAGAGAAGACTTTTAGCCCTTTGCCAAATTACCATTCTCTTGGGCCCTGTCTCTGTTACTTTATACCCTGAGCAGGGCTCTTCACCAGTCTCAAGCAGGTATTCTAAACATGTCCGGTGGGTTCGACAGAAAGCATAGGGGTAGAGACCTGAGATCTGGATTCACGGGATTCACTTTTCCCAGACCAGAACATTTCCAATACATTTTCAGACAACATAACAGACACAATCTAGAAAAGGTTCCAGCTGAAATCACTGCGCTGACATTTAGTTTGCTCACGCTAAATAAACTATACAGATGTTACTTTATCTCTGTTACTCGGTTAGGTGGGTGAAAGGAGATGCAAGTCATCTTAGTGAACACTTGGAAAGTGGTCTTTTGCACAGGATTCACTTTAGTGAATTTTGCCATGGAATCCAATACATACCCTGCAGTAAAGCCTAACGGTAAACAAAAACAGCACTCTGTCTTAAAAAATTGTGGCAGATGTGGTCTGAAAATACAACAACCATAAGATAGTATTTATTGACATTAACAACTACTCTCTCGCATCTCCTAGTCTAAAATATTAAAATTATTATAAAATCTAAAAATGTAAAAAAAAAATACTTTTATCCTTATAATTAAGGAGAATGCCGCAGTATAAAAACAATACCACAAAAAAAAATGTACTTAGTCAGCCAAACATTCCCAGCATGGATACATACATAAACAAATTCATTTTTAGAGGTTATTAGCCTTATATCAACACCAGGGTTTAAACACAGACGGGTCGTACATGGAAGGGCGTCGTGTAACACGTGAGACCTGCAGCTCCACGAGGAGCTTTTTTGTTTTGTATTCAGCCAAACCGCCTGTAAATGCCCAGAGCAAAGGATAGCGTCACGTTTACACTTTTAATAAAGGTGTAAAGCCAAGTCTAGCAGTGATTGGGTTGCGCTTACATGCGCTTGCAGTTCAACCTATTCATGGCTTAGTAAGGAAGAATAATGCATAGATTCAGGTGTATTCCTCAAGGAAAGCAGACCTGCACCGCACCAGGTTAGCGTTAAGTCTCTTACTAGTCTTAAAGCATCTCCCTGCATTCTATTGTTACTACTTTAGGGTAAGAACTAACATTTCCAAATCAGGGATGCAATCCGTGCTAAAGCATGCTTAATTCTGTAAACCTTCAGTATATGGATAGGGAATGCCATGGGGAAATCTTTGTTCTACATCACGTGATACTCTATTTACACTCTTATTACTGAAGCAAACGTTCTGTATTTAGGTTGAGGTTTTTACCGTTACGAGAAAAGGAAAGGGCGTAAGGAATTGTTAAGCTTTTTTTTTGTTTGTAACAGTACAAAATGTTTGAAAAGCACAGCCACGGCAGATCTCCCCGTAATTTCAATGCACAATTTGGTCTCGGTCATCAGTCACGCAAGAGGCAGTTTGCCGATAATGCTCTGCCGGCTATGGGTTTAATAACCAAGCTGCTTCTCCCAAATACCCCCAAAATACCCCCCAGGTTCACAAAATTGGAAATTCTATATCACAGCAGTCCTTCCCTGCATAAAATGTGTTCTTTTTAACATGATAAAAACAGAGCTGATTCTAATTTTATTGCTTGACTGTATTTTCTGCCAACATACTACATTCTACCTAGTTTACTTCATCTTTATAAAATAGGTATTTATAAATAAATGTAATGCTCCGTTTGCCCTGTGTCATATAAAACAAAATTCTGAAATGCAGAAAAGTTAGGTTTCCATAGTTATAATCCCATCTTGTAAAAGTTAGGCGTCGGTACTAGTTCCCAAGTATTCCATTTCAGTGGCTTTGAGTCCTTTGCGCGTGGCAAGTTTATTCTTACGGAACTCAGCAGATATCTCCTCAAATGACTTCCCTTTGGTCTCAGGGACTTTAAAGTATGTAAACACAGTGAAGCCGAAAAGCAAAATTGCGAAAATGATGAACACATAGGGTCCGCAGGCTTCCTACAAACAAAGGAAAATCATCGTGAGCAAACCAAGGAAGTATAGATTAAGATTAAGCATTAAAATTGTACGTAGTATGAGACACAAATATTCAGTTACCAATAATACAGATAAGAATGGAAAAGATTAAAAGAGTTTCTAGATTATGACATTTCAGCAGATTGAAGAATCATTTCTATGAAAGGTCTGGCCATAAATAGAATAAAGAGCCACAATGCTGGGTTTGCTAATCTGGTTGAAGATTGAAGTTACCAAAAGTACCACCAATGTCCTACAGCCATAGCTTCCATGTGTGCAACTAAATGATGTTCATTGGAACAAATAATATGAGCTTTTCTGCGGTGCTAACCTATATTACTATATACAGATATACTGTAGTTAAAGCTTAAAGAAAAACATAAATTTTTCCATGGGGCGTCCCTTTTAAAATCTGGCACCCTCTGGGTACTTATCGAGTCCTGTGGCCACTCCGGGTCTTGTCTGTAAAGTTAACTGCATTTGTATGTGCTTGGTTAATACTTACGGCAATGTACTGAAAGCACATCCCAATGATAAAGTTGCAAGTCCAGTTGCAGCACCCAGACACGGCCATTGCTGCAGGTCGAGGACCCTGACTGAACAATTCAGCGACAATGAACCAAGGGATGGGACCGGGACCAACTTCAAAGAAAACCACGAAAAGGAAGATGGCAACCATGCACAGATAACTCATCCAAGCGTACTGACTCTGGGGAGGAACACGGAATAACATGCATACAAGTTACTTCACACTGAAGACCTTTATCAGCTATCTCACAATTACCCACAACACTAACAAATGTAATATCTTGTGTACACAAAATACTTACAGTAACAGATGGATTAATACTTTTTCCACAACAATATTAACTCTACTAGTGCCACTTTTCTCTTGGTGTGTAAATGAGCCAAGTGGTTGAACTCGGATTGAGCGAAGTGCTTACCTTGGTAATGCATTACACAATGTCCAACTTTAGAGAGATGTACAATTCACCTTGTTGCGTTATGGCTGATTGTCTCTTTACAAAGGAGGAAGTAATTGTGGTCTCTAACAGGCCCTCACGACAGTTATACTGAGAGATCTGCAAGTTTCCCTGGAAGTGCATTTCTCCTCTACGCGTTGGCCACGTTGAAAATAAATAGCTAATGTTTGTGTCCAGTGAAACCAGCATGGAACAACAAGATCAATTATTTCATTATATATAATAAGAATGGGTGATATGGAAGCCTTGAGTACGTGGTGCCCTCAACAGTAGAAAATAAGGAGGTGTTCTATACAAATTCACATACTCTGGGTATCTGTACAATGATGAGCTTGGTTAAACATCTTGTTACACTTACCAGCAATGCTAGCGCAATGGTCATGATAATAGCACATATACACATGCCTCCGAGACCAACCAGATAGAGGGATCTTCTTCCAGCTTTTTCTACCAGGAACACCTGCGAATTTATAGAGAAATCGGCAATCCGTTATTTGTGTGGGATAAGCTGCTCTAGTGCAGATTTTGTTAGTCACGAGTTCCAAGAGTCCTAACAGATATGTGAGGGTCAGATGAGATGAATCACCACCCATTGAGACACTCAAGCTTTTCGCTTTTCCGAGAGCTATATTTTGTGGCTAAAACACGGTGAAACACAAACGGAACACGGCATTAATCTAGTGTACATAAACTTCTTAAAATAATCTCACATTCAGGGAAGAAAACCATGCACTCTCTCTTCCCAAGGGTGGGACACAAGTTTTTCCTTTCTTGCAGCTAGACAGAACTTTGTTTCTGAAGACTGGCCATGTGTTAACTGCAACACTTACTTATCTCTTAAGTGTTTCCTATGACCCCAGCCTGTCTGATCAACACTTAAACTCTCATGTTCACATAATGGTTCGGCTGACTGTAACCTACACATATAATATGCATGACTTTATTTACAGCAGAACATGAGGTTTAATAGAGGAAAAAGAGACAGAAATAAAAACATTGTTCTGCTCGAATAGTGCAGATCCCATGTTCTGGTTTCTACTGCTTTTCTATTCAAACATTATCTAGTCTGCTGGTAATAAATAACCCACAAGCTAATGAGAAGCCCGATTTCATAGCTGTCAGCATTTGATCTGTGTTTGACCTTGTAAGCCTAGATAAAATGAAATGCTTACAAGCCAGAATACGCAAACTGCCAGGTGAATTTACTAATGTCAGCAATGTACCAATTTCAGCATCATTCTCTCTATGGCCGTGATTAATCAAATAATGAGACAACTCACCTACTGACTTAGTATTGCAATATGTTTGAGATCGGATGCAGTTTAAAATATTGCAAAACTGCCCAGTGAAAATTAAAATATGAATACTCATGGCCAGCCCTGCCATAAAGGCAAACTAAGCGGCCACCTTGGAATTCTGAGCTGCTCGGGCGAGCTGCCATGAGGTCCTTTCCTATGCTATGAAACAAGTGCATGCAGAAGAGACCGCTGCAGACATAGGCACTGTTAATAGTGGCAAATGGGGGCTCTCGTATATAGTTGAGGTACAGGATGCAGCGTCATCTGCCCTTAACAAACATGGTGGAACACGAAGGTAGTCCACTTTACCTACATCAAACCATATAAAGCATGTTTTTACAAGATTAACTCCATAATTTACTTATTTTCTTTAAGGTGTATACATGTTGGTATTCTGATAACCTCTCTTGTTGGTAACACTTGTTAATCTCTGCTTCTGATTTATGAATCCACATTTCAGTGTTTAATATCCTTCCATAGCCCAATAAGGTTAACCTAGCTCTAAGACAAGCAAGAAAAACCCACAAAAACATCTGTATACACACAAAGCTCCTAGTGAAACAGGCTACTTGTGGATTCTGATACAGGCTGCTTAGTTATAATGACACAATATTTAACATTTTATACCATCAGACATTTTATTATTACTCACCGACACAACAGTGAAAATTGTGTTCACCGCACCAACTCCTATTGTTGCATATACTGGTTGGCTAATTCCTGCTTTTGAAAATATACTTGTGGAATAGTAAAATATCTGCAAAAAAAAAAGCACATTTTTACAACTCATAGATTGAGGTTCCACGTCATATAAAAAAGAGATTGTAATGTATGGTTTGAAAAGTGGTTTTATCACCTTAGCAAATAATGGAACCAATGTTCCTGCTGATTGGATCAGTCCATCAGTTGCTATGGTAACAAAATCACTTATAAAACATGACACCAGACCCACTAAACGTAACACTATTTTATATTTGAAAAAGAAAACAATTTAGGAAATAAACAGTAAAGTGAGTACATGTGTATCTTTTCCATGTTCATATTTTGGGGAACACTGAAGCAGGTTATGTTGTATAATTTAGTATGTGATGCATGGAAGAAGTTGAAAACTTTTATTAGGCCAACAAAGAAAAATGATGTAACTGGACTTCAGAGATCTCTTCTTGAGATGAAGAAAAAGAAGAGGTTCCGAATGCTTATGTAATTAACTGAAGCTTTTCTGTGTTGGCCCAACAAAAGGTATCAAATTTTGACTAAAGTCTCCATTTCTTTTTGAACTATTACAGTAATATCTGTTTTTCTTGTCATGGATCCTACTTAACTGTGAGGGATGGCAAGTTTAAAAACGTTCACCTAACGATCCTAACTACAATACTGTTAAAGGAGGAAACACCCCAGAATCTCCAACACCCTCAGAAACCCACAGAGTGTCTTGTACCTCTTTATGAGTTCCTAAACTTGGTGAAAACTTGTGGCATCTGAAAACACTCACATTTCCTCCAAGTTTAACAACTCACAGAGGCTTCAATGGCATTTGGGAGTGTGTGAGACTCTAGTCAAGTTCCCCCCTTGAGAAGGACACAGTTTGTCTTTGACTGAAACATAGAAACAAATAATTCCACAGCAGATAACAACGATTTGCCCATCTAGTCTGCCCATTTTTCCTAATGTAAGACTCAAGTGTTCCTTGGTGTTGTCTTCTGGATGGCTTTATGTCTATCCCATGCAGTCTGATTTCACAAGGCGATTTCTTCCCCCATAACGCCAGTTTATTAAAAACAGCCTATAGCCACATTACTGGTGAATCTTGAGTGGCAGGCAGAATATTTGCTTCCCCTGTTAGCTTTTACTCACCCCGTTAATTCCAGAGAACTGCTGAGAAATGTGAAGCACAATAGAAACCAGAAGAGGTTGTCGGTATTTGGAGGATTTAAACAGCTGAATAATGGACACCTTCTTCTCACTGGCAGCTTCTTCCTTCTCCTTCCTCATCTCCTCAATATCTTTTGTTGTGTCATAATATGCCCCCCTTATTCTTCTCAAACCTGTATTAGAAGTACAAATATGCTCAGCTGAGTTGGACCTACAGTATACTGACATTGGACCCAGACACATAAGAGAAGAAGAAAAACAATAATGCAATTCGAGAATGGGAGAACCAACAAGATAATAGCAGGTTCCATTCAGCGGATTTCCCTAGCGCAACTCTAGCATTTTACAGATAATAACAATCCAGAACAACGATGTACTCATGACATAACATTTCACATTCCAACCTGTCTCCTTGTATTATTTATTTTATGTATTCTTAAAATACACAGCTCCTTTACATACACTGCCTGGAATAGGAGTTAGGCTAGCCCATGGGACAGCAGCAAGGCTTTGGTAGTTTAATCAGCCACAATGCTAGCCTCAAAAGTGCCCTAGGCCATCTACAACTTTACCTACTTTTTAGCCATTTGACATTATCTGACCTTGCTGCAGGACTCATCTGGTCATATAATTACTAAGGAATTCTCATCCATTGTTTTCCCAGTCAGTTTGGTCTTTCCCTTTTTATGGTAACATAATAAAAGAGGGCCACAAAGATGACCAGGTAATTAGAAGACAGTGACTATATACCAGGGTTGGACTGGGGCAGGAAAAGCGGCCCTGGTACTTTAAGGCTAGCACCCCTGAATGCCACGCACTTTCCCTAGCGCAGCGTGCTGCCGCATGTATCCAGCCCATGGCTGCACTTTTTAAAGTCAAGCCTGCCATATACTGTTAAAGTCTAGAACAATTTACCAAGAGATAATCTGCCGTTCTGCCGTTCACCTGCCATCAGGTGACTAAAACAAAAACTCTTTTTACAGCACTCTAATAAGCATTTTTATACTACCGGTACAAATTATTACACACCCAAGTCTCACCAATGAATGCATTTGTCAAAGAAAAGAAAGACTGGTGTTTTTAACATTATTAACCACTTGTGTTTTATCTTTGTTAACCTTTAACCAGTGATCACGCACACAGGCAGTGGAAGAGTGCTTGTCTGTTACAAAGAAAGCATGCAGATTGCAGAATGAAATTGTTACACCTTTATGTATTTCAAGCCTAATCATAGTAACAGTAAAAAAGGACCTAAGTCCAACCAAGTTCAACACTCAATTTAGCTATTTTTTTCTGGGGAACTTGTTTGCTCTTGCTTTAGAGATACAAACTATAGCATGTAGTGGGGTAGCTGTGTGCTCCAACTCCCTGAGAGCACAGAATACACATCCATGCTCCTCTATGCTCTCCCTGGACCAAGGGAGAGCTTCACGTAATATAATAATTATATTTACTCATTTGCCACGGCAATTTCCACATTTGTTGTGTGTGACTGGTGTATGTTGTATAATACAATTCATTATGGCAAGTGTTTTTTTTTCTTCCAATATAGATTATGTGGTATTATTATAAATCAATGTCATTGCTTGGGTCATTGCTTGGATCAGACCCTCCAAATGAGGCCACTAATCACAACCCTCTCTACATGGGTGCTACTCTAGGTTTTCCTGGAACTTGCATGAGTTATATTGATCACTGGATAAATATTGTCTTTCTCTTTGTAAGTTAAATTATTGGAATTGTCTGGCAAATGCTTGGGTGGGTAAAACAAAAATCATTTTCATGGTGCCTGGAAATTGAACAAACTTTTGAAGTTTACAGTTTGCTAGGTCAGAGCTAGTTAATGTATTACTTACTATTTTTAGATGCCTCCTCTTTTCCAAGTTTGATGAAGAGGAATCTGGGGCTTTCTGGGCAAAAGAAGAGTAGAATTGTCTGAATAACTGCCGGGACACCGGAAAGACCGAGTAAGACGGGCCATAGCTCCTTACTGCCGAGGATAAAGTCTAGCCCAATAATCTATAGGTATTAAAGGATATGGTATGAGCTACACATACAGACAAGTTTACCCATAGTGTGACACATCGATATTGCATATCAGTTTATTTATGTTTCATGCAACCTGCATTTCCCCAACCAGGGCTTCAGAACATAAAAACATATACTTAGAAGATGTCCTATTTTTTTCTGTCTTCCCAAATGAATGGATTTTTACATCTATGGTGTTCTTTAAAAGGGTAATTCAACGTTTTTCTTCTCCCTATGTCTTTCTGTCTCTATCTGAGAGCCCCTGACCCCTTCTTCCATGTACACAACATTATTTAACAGTACCTGCACCTGATGCACAACACTATCCCTTAACCCCTCACCCTCCTCACACACAACACTATCCACACATACACAACACTGTCAGCAGCAGCACCTCTCTCTTCCACACACACAACACTATCCTGTGGTGCCTCTCCTTCTCTCCAGCAATCCTAACCACCTGACCCTAGTTAGCGCTTCACTTTAATCCCCAGTCAGCCACATATTTTTGGTTACAATGCAAGCCTACCTGGCTGATGAGAATTCCTGTTACAATAGCAAGCTGGTGCAGAGTCCCCAGCGCTCCACGGAGTGGGGTGGGAGCAATCTCTCCAACATACATTGGGACTAATCCTGATGCCAATCCTGTGGAAATGGAAAGATAATTCATAATCACATCTCGGGACACAGCTTGTTATGATTAGTCATATCTTTATGACTGACCATGATTCCACTGCCCCCAAACAGCCTTGCCAATGATAATGTATGTAAGACATTACCTAGCCAAGATGACATATGGAGAATGAAAGGGACATCTCTTGTCATTTTTTTAATGATTAGGCAAATGCATCTACTTTCATAACTTTTATAATTTAATCCAGGTACATTTGACCCTTTACCTGTGATTTAAGATATCAGCATAATAGTTTTTCAAAATAAATCAAAGCAATATATAGTGGCCCTAGAGTTGTGTGATACATTCTGCCTACAAATTTGAGTGCTGTATATGAGGCCTGAGGGGACATATATTTTTTTTAGTTTATATGATGTTACTTACCACAGTAAAGTCCGGTAATTAATCTACCAGAGATAACAAGGGCATGTGCTTGACCGAGTGGTGCCAAACCCATAAGGAGAGCTCCAATTATTGCCAAGGAATTTACTACCATCATGGCTTTGATCCTGAAATGAGAAAAGATTCTTCAGTCAGGATATTGTGCAAACTGTTTTTATGCTGTGTTAAATTGTTTTATGCTTTAGCCATCGCAACAATTATTAACATATTTTATACGGAGATATAATGCCAGGTTATAAACATTTGCTAAAATGAACATCAAAACTAGTACATAGAAACTGACTTCACATTTATTGGTCAGATCTACACATTAACACAACTGTATGCTTGAAAAACATTGTATAACACAGAATTTGGTGTCGTTAACACCTTTGTATCCCTAATCAATCCTTGCCTCCATCATGGAACTCATGCACGCTTCCGTCCACCATGGTATTATTTGCTTAGAAGATACAGTAAATAAACAAGAATATAATGGCTGTATTACAAACCTCCCAAGTTTATCTGCGATCCATCCAACAAAAAATGAAGACACCATCCCACCAAGTGAAAATATAGACACCGAGAGGGACCAATACATTGTAACAGCAGGAGGAACCGGAACATCTTCTGTTTGGTTGGTACTTTTTTCCAGCATGTCCAGTTCGAGGACCCGTGTATAGTGAGCTTCAATAATCTGTTCCATAACGGAATACATCATCAATAAACGTTGCATTTCATGTCATGTCATGGAAGTGAATGATGCCAAAGAAGGAGAAGGCCTAACTAAATTATATTCTCATATATGTTTGTGTCAATTGCTGTATATACTGCATTGTTTATTATTATTAATTTCTCAACAGGATAGAAAAACATTACTTATGGAAGAAGCCAAAGTTATTTTTAGGTTGAATACAGAATTGAAAGAAAACGTGTTGGATCTGCAGATGCATCTTGTATTATTTCTGCCTGATCAGCTGGAAGCACCAATGCTGTCAACCAGTTAACCAAGACAGGAAACAGAAGTGATTTCCTCTCACTGAGATGGGAGTTCCAGATTGTTTTCCATGGGAAGGAAAACACCAAGTTTGTTTATGATTGGCAGAATATGGTGGCATTGTGAGAGGATTTCCAGGAGACACTCATGCAGACACCCATTCTCACTGCTCTTCTCCATATTGGTTGTAGGGATCTAGTTACTTATAGTAACACTGAGTCTTTTTCTGCAGGAGTAGTGAGTGACCATCAGGGACCTGGTTCAGAGGTGACACTACTATTTAAGCAGGTTAAGCAGCTATCCTTTTTTATGGTGATGCATCTAATAAAGGTTCTATTTGTACACAAAGGTCACCTTTTGTGGAGCGTTGATGACTCCAATACCATATCCATACTGCAGGGACCCCAGAACGGCTGTAAAGACAGCAAACGCCAGCGTTCCAGTGAGGTTCTAAAAGAAGACATACACAAGAGATTCATATTTATATATGATATCAAACAAGGGGAACCTAAATATACCTAGTAGTGCTGAAAAATCACAAGTATCACTAATAAAAATTCAAAGGCTTGGCTTATTTGCCGACGATGTTGACAAATGTACTCAAAATCTATGAGCCTAACAGTTTTAATGTACTTAGTTTCCACAATGTTCTGAAATGTATTGTTTACACACTTCATAGTCAGTACTTATTTTTTTACTTATATAAACGTATAAGCGCCCAAAGGTTCAGGCTTTAGGGGTTAGCTATACTCCAACTTTAAAATAAGTTCCAAGTCAGACACATGTATTGTATATAAATAATATGAATAAATCAAATAAATATTCTTTAACTGGTAGAAGATAACGGTAAACTCTTGAAAAGCCTTCACTAATCGTATATAAGAGGCTCTTTGGGGTTATGAAGTATCCCTGACTGCTTTTGGTGTATTTGCAGACATAACATATACAGGATTAGTACACAGTGTTTTCAATGATTAACCAGTTGATACATGGGGAACAGCATTGAGCAGCATTTTATAGCAAAATAGTGTGGGTTTTGTTCATTAATGATTTATGGCTTTACACAATCAATGCAAGCAGAAGGTAGCATATTAGTTAAAGCGTCTCATGGCAACAGATGCCCTTTAGCGATTTATAAACTCTCATCACTCTTAGCTAGCACAGTCCATCAACACCTGGAAACCTACAGTTATCCAACCCAGAAGTCGGTGGTGTTGTAGATGTGTGTAGCTTCGTTGTGACACCATTCATAGTATAAAGGTCCATGCGGAGTCACACGGCTGTTAGCGACTGTTTTTCTCTTGTAATGGCATAAGTGAGCTAAAATCTGAGACGCTCCAAGGCGGGGACGCACCCTAGGACAGGCTATTAAGCAGATGTCTGCTCTCTGTTGGGTTGTTCTCAAACCTTTTTGTATGCAAGTTCAGCCTTTTTTAAAGCAAATGGAGCTGAGTAATAAATCTGCTATACTTAATGATAGTGAATCTCTTTTGAGTGAGTTGTCTGCATGACAACGTTCTGTATGCAGCTGCTCTTTGTGGAACCCGCCTTCTCTATTGTCATGTATATTATTCTTTTATCACACCTATTAGCACAGACTATGCAGATGATCCCATTCACTTCGCTAAACATTCATATGAAAGAATGTCTTCCTATCTGCGACAGGCTCATCAGCCATATAGCTTTTACTATATATATATATATATATATATATATATATATATATAATATATATATATATATATCTACATATATATACACACATGTACATAAAGAACAACAATGTAGAATTAAAATATGTTAGAAATGTAAACTTTTTCAAAACAAAACAAGCACACACTTTATACCTATAACAATTTAGAGTGATAAACTCTTACATAAGCTTTTTTTGTATAAAATAAGATAAGAGCCTCAGTTAATTATTGAAAAAAATACTTATTTCTAACTAGAAGGTAAATCAACAAAAAACTTTGGTCTTTTACTAATATGTGGAATTTGACCCCAGATAACATTTAACTAGTACCTCTGATTTTAAAGTATGTATATATATGTGTATGTATATATATATATATATATATATAAAATGAGATTAATCTGTATCTAACCGGCTTTTAAATTAGAAAGGAAACCGAGTAAAATAAATACCTTCTGGTTTTGCATTTTCCTGTCCATTGTGGAGGTGTCCAGTGCAGCTGCAGGAGATGGCTTTGTGTGTGAGTGACCTTTCCTTAAATACAGGTATAGTATCTGTGGGCAGTCCTAGGGGGGGAGGACTCAGAGTTCAAGAGAATTTGCTTTACAACTACTTTACGCAGAAAAAAATAATCAATTCTACTCTAGGAGTGGTGGGGCAAAAGGGTAATCTTCATCTTAAGCCTTAAGTGGACTCTCTGATACATTGTGAGAACTCAAAGCAAATAAATCGTAAAAAAATTAAAAGTTGCTTTCTTTTAATGTGACTGTTTAACCCTTAATGTCCCAAATTGGTGACAAATCCATGATACTGTTTAACTCACACTCGGTGGTTTTTCTTATGGCAAAGTAAGCGGTAATGCTATGTGTCATACACCAGCTGTTTAAAAAAAATTCTAGCTTTGGCACATTTTAACATTTTATGCTATCTTTGCAGTTGTAAACTTTTGCTTGATTTTACAAAGTTTTGTGTAGTCTAAGGCTTTTTGGTCTAAGGTTTTTATGATGTAGTAATGATGTAGTAAAAGTATTTGTGAAGGAGTAGCGTCAATAATGCGTACATTTTTGCCGATATTTAAATAAAAGATAATTAAAAACTAAAACTAAAATAATAATTACACTGGGCTGGTAGGAGGGGGATATTTTTAAATACCGTCCATAATGGACGGTATTAAAAATAATGTTTTTTTACTTTCAAGAAAATGACTGGAAATACTACATGGCAATACTTTGGTCAAGTTGGATAGCATATTACAAACAATTTTGGGGCAAAACTTTAATAAAGTTTTAGCTTAATTATATGGCCATTAAACACAGTATAAACCAAATCATAGTTATAGAGGATATCCACTCACTTGTGGGTAACTTGCAGTATTTAAGAGTTTTAGCCACCTTTACATGGATAAAGTGATATACTTCACTCTTTTCTATGCTAAATCTTATGTTTTGGAGATTGAGGGGGGTTGAAAACTTGTCCCTAAAAAAGGTTCATGCCTTTCTGCTGTCTCATGCTTTGGCATGTGCCCAGTCACCAGGATAGTGGCTATATGTAGAAATTAACTGTTCTTTTACAAGTTTTGGGGTTTTTACATTATTTAATACTATAGATGCACGTCATCCTCTATGTGTTTCTCTGTCCCCAGTCGCATAAAACCAGAATTAGCTGTTCCATGAATAATCAGAATCCACATTCTGTGTCACATCTACTCCTGCTGACCTGGAGAGTTTTAGCACAAAGTGTACTGTTTTATGCACTTTTCTAAAGCCGCTGGACCAGTTCCTCCTACACTGGGTGGAAGGTAACAGGCCTGTAAATAAGAACGAAGGCTTGCCAGGAAGAAAAACAGTGCAATGAATGACACCTTGAAGAAAAGTGTTTTTGCGTTTGTACACAAACTAAGCAGAAGTCAATTTCAGAGGTTAACTTGAGCATTTTGAACAATTTCTCTAAATGTCAAAGTGTATTTTTTCAGTTTTTACCTTGGTGGTCAACGACCGCATAATAAAATCAAACTATGGCAGCCAAATGGGAAATCAAAAGTATACGTTATTTAATTTATGAAAAAGAATCAAATTAGGGAAATAATTATTCAACAGATAGTATTCTTGATCACCCACAGATGCAGATTGAAAGCTTATAATGTAACAGAGTCTTTCAATGTTACTTCCTCAAGATTTTGTAACATAGTAGAAAAGAAGGAAAAACACAGGCTTAGGTTTTTCTTAGTGTTTGCATGAAGCACTGGTACTTATTATGATTTATCTCTTGAAGCCCCAATTATTTTTCACCTCTACTCTACTCTACCTTTTCATATTTTCATTTTTTCCCAATTGGGCATTGGATATATGAAGGCAGTCTAATGTGCAAAATTATCATTAAACAAAACAAAATCATTAAATGATGGTAAAATGATAACAGGATAATAGTTAAGTTTTGATCACTCCAAGATTCTGCTACAGCCACCCTCCGTGGGGTGTATTCAATAAAGTAAATATCTTAGTAGGTTACTCAATAAATAGTCTGATCATTTACCCAGGTCTCCTCATCAAAGCCCTCGCATTTATGGTTAGGTTCAAGAAGCTGGTCGTGTCAAACATTTGTGCTGTTTTTATTAATAATTAATCTGTGGCAACAGCTTAATTAAATGGTTTTAATTTGAGATGATAAGTATACCTGGTGAATTCTGAAGGCTAGTCCCCTGGATCTTTTTTCTCCTGATGGGAATTAAGAAGCACTGAGACTGAGTCAATGACACCAGCGGTGGCCACACATAGACTATCCTTCATATGGGAACAATGACGGGAGTTAAACAGGTGTTAAAAAGAAATATGTACAGGGGGAGTAAGGTACATAAGAAGGGATGCACTAAATAAGTGTAAGTCATTTTAAAGTCTGGATGTTGAATTATCTATGTGAGACAAGTGGGGTTATGGCATTTAGTAGGTCTTTTGTAACGTCGCTTTGCATCAAGTGAAAAGAGTAAAAACCTCTTTGAAGAGTGTTTCACACTCATAAAAAATATGCTGGGTTTTTACTTTTTGATCGTTACACATTATAATAAGGGTAATAATTACACATAGCAGTTTTCAAGGAGAATGATTTTAATGAACAGCAATTTCGATCTTAGTAAGACTTTATTAATTTAGTAAATGTAATGAACACAAAGTAGATTGTATACATTTTCTAAAAGTATCCAAGAACCTAATGTTGGCTGGATTGTTAATATGTTAATAGCGTTGACTGTGATCACCTTCTTAACATATCATAAACTTAGTCTCAACTAATGCAGACAATGGGGACAGACATGAGAGATTTCACTGCTTCTCCATTATCTACCACTATCTACCATGTACGTCCAGTTGTGATGTCACTAATGATGTCAAAATGCTGACTGCCAATATCAATGAGCGGACACTGATTACACACTTGATATGGCAGGTATGACTAATGCCAAGCAAGTCCTGTTGATGCAATTTGGGTGCCAGGGCTGGACTTTGGGGTGTGCCCACACAGAGCGCCTGATCAACTAAGGACGATTCTAGCTCCAATACCCAGTATTATTATATGAGCCTACCTCTTTTTTGTTTTCTATGACCCCTTTGACCTAGGTTATCTGGTTTATGTGCTGTAAAGGTTCAAATGCCTATCCCAGTGGCATACTTGGTGGTGAGGGGGGCAGGTGTGGGTTACAAGCACTGGGTGTTACTCATCAGGGATTTGCCACACTGGCATACAGAGATCCCAAATCTCTCTACCTTCTGCACCAAGCAATTCCATATCCCTTTCTTCTTTCCCACAGCTCTGCTTCTTCTTTTTCCTCTTCTCCCCGTGTCTTCATTCTTTGTCTGCTTCTCTGTAAACTAATAGAGCAGTGTGCAAGAGAAGATCCGTGGGAAAGGGGACAGGGACACAGAAGCAGTCAATTGAGAAAGTAGGGAGACATTGAGAGAGAGCGAGCATAAGAAAGTGAGTGAATGTGAGTAAGAGTGAGTGAGTGAGTGTGTGAGAGTGTGTGGCGAATACTCTAGGTATGCCCTGGTCTATCACCTGCATGTTTTAATGCCATCACTCTATGATTGCCTCTGCCACTTCTGCTTAAAGGCTGTTCCACTTATCTACCAACCTCTCAGTAACGTAAATCTTCCTCAAAAAAATCTTAGGTTCCAAAATAGAACAAAACACACACACGCATACACATAATTTATATAGTATGCAGCCACACGCTGTGTGTGCCTGATGGCCAGTCCATGCTTAGCTCCTGCTGTGAAACGTTTGAGCACATGCATCAAGTAGCAGTTGATGTGCAGAGTATATAACTTTTATTTTAATTTTCCATTATTGCCTGAACAGTGGTACAGTAGCAGCGTTCTCTTACACTTATGGCACCCGTAGTAGAACGTATTAATCAAAAACTAGAAAGAGGTCAGGAAGCACCCTGAAGGAAACAAAGGTTATCTCTCCTCACCATTACGTTAAGAAAGATCAAAGTGTTCTTCTCAGGAAGGCAATATTTAGACTTTATTATTATTATTATTGGGTTCAATCAGAACATGTCTTGAGAGACATCTCATTATGTCGGGAACAGATGAAGTTAGTGGGGGGAGAGTTAAGTAATCTTAATGCAAAATGTGTCTCTTCTTTATTTTATGCTGAAACTTTATTCTAAGATTAACCCTTAAATGGCCACTGTGAAGTGCTGATGGATGACTCTCATTGAATCCACAGGAATAATTAATATGAATATACCCTTTTTGCTTGTATTGAGAACCCTTGTGGAAAAGAGACACTAGGTATATTGTGTGGTGTGTTTTTTCATTATATGACCCTTTGGTCATACAGTATATGGAAGATCCTGTCACAAAGGATGGTATGTGCTTCCTCTTTTTTTTTTTTTTGCTTAATTAAATTACACATTGAAATATCTATCAACGTGTGCAGCAGTTAGAAGCAAGAACCAATCTTTCCCAGGATATTTGTACATGAATACATTTGCAATAATCGACTTCTATAAGTACAATGTAACATTGTGACAAACATTGTGCAGTGTAATTTGTTTATAGCAAAATGGCACACAGAATAAGTGTGCCAACTATAGGGAACGACTGCGGGGGGAAGGGGGGGCGACAACAGAAGAAAAATGAATGGAATGGACAATGCAAAATAATAATAGTCCAACAATAGCAACAATATAGTCCAGAAGAGACACATGATTTCTAGATGTGACTGTAGGCCATAATGATTTCCAAGACGAGACTGTAAAAAGTACATTAGTACAAGTAGGTGTCTTGATTGAGGGGGTCACAATGCATAATAGTTACCGATGAGGTTGGTCATATGTGTAGTTTGGGCTTCATGTACCATTAGCTAAGAATCATCTCTCAACTTATCCTTTTTACAGCTCAATAAGCATTTCTTGCCATTTGTACTACAGTTTCCTTTTTCATATCTAGTGCATTCACACAAATATATTGTTTTTCCCCCAAGGGACAGTGAGGGCTTTCTTTCAATACCATTTTTAGATGTATAACCCATCATTTATTATGAAAATTGTATTAAAAATTAGAGCATTTTTAGAGAAAAAATTGCATTTTTCCACAGGTTAGGAACCACTGACAGACACCCCTAAACAATTTATATTGTTTATTATGACTGATCATCCTTTGGGTTTTCTGTAGATATCGGGGATCTCCTATATCAGACAGTTCCTTTATGACATCATGGTGACATCACTAGGGTGTTCCTGGCAAAAAGAATATGAATGAGACAATTTATTTAAAATAATTATTCCTGGAAGTGGTTTGAGCTTTCAACAGTACTAAAAATGATGATTACAATGGTGCATTTAATTACAAAAGTCTTACATTCAGCAGTATCAGTGGAACGGTACCTTTAGTTACGATCAGAACTTAATATTACAGATGTACACATTTAAAAATGACAAGTTTTCAACTTATTTCTGTAAAGTGAAATATTTGGTGTAGAGTCAAACAGTCTAGGTCTAGAATTCACAAAATCTATGTATTCTTTAGACAATGGTATCCAGCTGTTTAAAAGCGTATGTTCTGTACAGTGTGTATTGCAGTGGATGAGTTACACCCTATTTGCTCAGACAGCTTCCTGGACAACATAAAAGGAAGAGGCTACAACAAAGGTAGAAGAATATTAATTAAAACAAACAATTAAACAGAATGTAGCTTTAAAGGGAAATGCATAATATAATGTACCAGGCTATGGCACTGAAGATGTGGGGATCACATCAGGGGTCTCTTTCATTTCTAGAAAACAGTAACATCATGTAGGTTTCTATGGCGTTTTTCTAAAGTCTACTTGACGTCAATTCTAAAGCCATTGTTCACAACACTGACAATGAGAAATGTATAAAATGTACCATATTGCCATTTCAGCTCAAAAGAAAATGGAGTCTATAGTCAAAGTTGATAGCTTATTTTGGGCTGACACAGAAAAAAGATGAGAATCTGAAGCCTTGAAACTTTTAAAAAGGACATCATTAGCACAACATTCTGTGCAGTGATTGCCCCCCACAGGCGTCATGAAAATGAGAGAAGCATGTAATTGCTATTTTAAAACATTGAAACTGTGAATTCATTAAAAGGGGGTTAGATCAACTTATGGCAGTAGAATCTTTTGTCACGCTATTCAACTGTGCACATAAGACTTCTGCAATGATTTCAATGATAATAAAAATATGACAATTTTGCTTCCTTTTTAAGATGTACAAAAGTAGGTGTAGGGGAGAGCATGCAGGGATTAAAGCGCCTACCATATGAATTCATGGTAAGAAATACTTCAGATCTTTGTTTACTAGCAATAATAAGCTTTGATTCCCATTCTCTCTACTATCTTCCCAAACACCTGCACACAATACCTTATCATGGAAGCCACTAATTCCTTTTGATCCTATCCCCAGTCTGAAAAGAAAAACAAGTCATGAAAGTTCAACCTTTACCAGGTAACCTTTGCTCTGTATCAACAAAAAGATAGTTTCACGGAGATTAAAATGGGTGACTTTGTATTCAACTTCACTCGCTCGGTAACTGTGTCTGAATATACTGGCTCAGTATGGTGGTCTATAGCGATTAAATTAGCTTAATATATATACATCCAAGGAAGATACAATAATATGTATTGATGTGTTTACTAGACATTCATCATATTTGTTTTGGGTCTAAAGTGAGAGAAGATTGATTTCCAGATAAGCCTCAAGGCCCTGGCCGAAGACACACCTCTGTTGTGAAGTTTGTACTCATACTATCCGTCCCGTAAAAAGGGCCGTAACTTTTAAAGTGAATATGTCACATTTCCTACATTTTGCAGAATAAAATGAGTACGTACACTATATGGACAAAAGTATTGGGACAAACAGGTTAATTATTAAATTCAGGGGTTTTATTCGGAACCATTGCCACAGGTGTATAAAATCAATCCCCTAGCCATGCAGTCTGCATTTACAAACATTTGTGAAAAATTGAATCGTTCTGAAGAGCTCAGCAAATTCAAGAGTAGTACTGTGATAGGATGCCACCTTTACAATGAGTCAGTTCAGGAACTTTCATCTTGCTAGATTGCACAGTAAGTGTTTTTATTGGAAAGCGGATGTGTTTAGGAACAGCAGCCACGAAGCAGAAGACCATGTAAAGTCACAGAGTGGGGTGACCGAGTGCCGAGACAGGTAAAAGTCACCAACGCTCTGCTGATTCCATAGCTGAAGAGTTCCAGACTCCCACTGGAATTAAAATCAGCACAAAAACTGCGCGGAATGGATTTCCGTGGCCGAGCAGCTGCATGTAATGCTCACATCACCAGTACATTGCCAAGCGTCGGATCGAGTGATGTAAAGCACGCCGCCACTGGACTCTGGAGCAGTGGAAACCTGTTCTCGCTTCTCTGTTTGGCAATCTGGAGAACTTTACCTGCCTGACTGCATCTAACAACTGTGAAGTGGAGGAGGGATCATGGTATGGGGCTGTTTTTTAGGGGTTGGGCCACTTGCAGTACTTCCAGTGAAGGTAAATCTTAATGCTTCAGCATACCAACACATTTTGGACAATACTATGCTTCCAACTTTTGCGTGAACAGTTTGGGGAAGGCCCTTTTGTATTCCAGCATCACAAAGCAGCACAAATCAAGGTCTATTAAGACATGGTTCGATAAGTTTGGTGTCACAACGGCCTCCTAATGAATTAATCCGTGAGTGAATGAATGAGGGAGTGCTTAGGGCCAGAAATGGGACAGGCACGCTGCTTACAGGGGACAGAAGTGGCACAAGCAGGTTCTTAAAGGGGCAGATATGTCACAGACAGGCAGCTAAATGGGCAGAGTAGGCACAAGTAGGCTTTTTCAGGGGCAGAGGTGACAGACAGGCTGTTTCAGGTGCAGAAGGAGGCACAGACAGGCTGTTTCAGGGGCGGCAGAGATGGTACAGACAGGCTGCTTCAGGGGCAGAGCTGGCCCAGGCATGCTGCTTCAGGGGCAGAGTTGGCACAGGCAGGCTGCTTCAGAGGCAGAGTTGGCACAGGCAGGCTGCTTCAGGGGCAGAGTTGGCCCAGGCAGGCTGTTTCAGGGAAGGACTTGGCCCAGACAGGCTGCTTCAGGGAAGAGTTGGCCCAGGCAGGCTGCTTCAGGGGCAGAGCTGGCCCAGACAGGCTGCTTCAGGGCAGAGTTGGCCCAGGCAGGCTGCTTCAGGGGCAGAGCTGGCCCAGGAAGGCTGCTTCAGGGGCAGAGCTGGCCCAGGAAGGCTATATTAGGGATATAATGGGCACAGGCAGAGTTGTCCCAGGTAAGCTACTTTAGGGGTAGAGTGAGCCCAGGTAGGCTGCTTCAAGGGCAGAACTGGCCTAGACAGTCTACTTTAGGGGCGGGGGTGGCCCAGGCAGGCTGCTTCAAGGAAGTGGCATATAGGGGGTTAAAAGGCATATCATGGGGCAGAGTGGCATATAGCGGGGTTAAAAGGCATTTTGGAAGGTATACTTATATATATAAATATATATATATAATATATATATAATATATTATGTATATAACTGCTAACAGCAATCACACTCCCTATGCCATGCTACAACCACCACCACCCCTATACACATCCATTTGTATCACACACACTCATTCACAAACATTTAAATACTCATTCATTCATTCATTCCATTAATCACACATACTTCACACATTAATTACAAAAACCCTCCCTCACCCCCTTACCTGAACTGCAGATCTCTCACTCGAAGACTTCTGCAGGGGCCCGGCTGTGTGAGCAACTTCTCTGGCCCCGCCCCCAGAGAAGTGAGGGGGGAGGCAGAATTACAGCTTCCTGTTCTCCTGCTTCTAGCAGAAGAGAGGCTGCTCGCGACGAAAGTACCGGTAAGCAACCTGGCAACCTAATTGAGGTCTGATTAGAAGACGACCTCGATTATAAGACGAGGGGTATTTTTCAGAGCATTTGCTCTGAAAAAACCTCGTCTTATAATCGAGCAAATACGGTATTAGTGATATAGTGGGCACAGGCAGAGTTGTCCCAGGTAGGCTACTTTAGGGGTAGAGTGGGCCCAGGCAGGCTGCTTCAGGGGCGGAGCTGGCCCGGGCAGGGTGCTTCAGGGGCGGAGTTGGCACAGGCAGGCTGTTTCAGGGAAGGAGTTGGCAGAGGCAGTTTTCTTCAGGGGCAGTGTTGGCACAGGCAGGCTGCTTCAGGCGCGGAGTTGGCCCAGGCAGGCTGCTTCAGGCGCTGAGTTGGCCCAGGCATGCTGCTTCAGGCGCTGAGTTGGCCCAGGCATGCTGCTTCAGGCGCGGAGTTGGCCCAGGCAGGCTTCAGGGGCCCAGTTGGCACAGGTACGTTTTAGGGGCCTACCATGTCAATGTCTGGCTTAGTATATAATGATGGGAGTTATACTGTACCATATATGTTAAGTAAATGTTATTTTTTAAAACTTAATGTATAAGTTAATATTTTATTTTTACAGATTCCTAGTTCCAGTTGACATGCAGTTAAAAAATTGTGACATAAATATTGCTAAACAGCCTGTCTGTGCCATCTTTGCCCCTCTAAACAGCCTAGCTGCCCCATTTCTGCTCAAAACACATACATTCATTCACTCACTCACTCCAAATAAGGAAGAACAAAAAAACAAATTTGTAGATATGAGTGCATATGGCTCTGTACAGCTTCTATTGAATATACTTGTGAAGATATTTAAAGAAAATATAAGTTTCTGGGATAAAACCAGCTCATAGAAACAATTTAGCGGTAACAGATTTCCCATAGTGCTAAGAATAAATACATCTCCCACATAGCTTCCATGACGAAATGGCAGTATATATTTGGTCAATGCTCAATGGATTTACATCTTTCATCTTTCAATGTGAAAATAAACTAGAATAACTTCAAATTAAGATTATAGACTTCCAAAAGGAAGTTGACACACTTTCAAGACACAGCAGAATTCTTGGAATTCAATGAAAGGCTTTCAAGGAAAAGGAACTAGATGATATCTCTGAATGAAAGTGTGAACTTTATGCAGGAAAAAAAGGGGCTATAATAATAACATTTAATTGATCAGCTGCACAAAAACATTTGGGGTAATAATTCAGTCTTTTTAAATGGTGTAGATGCCTTCTATATCGTGTTTTTTCCAAGCAGTCTTGAAGCTCTATTTTTCATAATAGATAATCTGGAGAAGCTACAGATAATCAAAAGCCCTGATGTGAAACTGATGTGGCTAAGCAACTCTTTTGTGGTTCCACCCTCACATATGCAATTTATAGGAAGGGATGGGCAAAGTGTCTGTATAAGGACACACAACTATAGAAATATAATTCTTAATTAAATATGGGCAGCAAATGAGAAATATAACAATATTGATTAAGTAGTCGTAAATACATAAAGAGGGGTCTGGGATGAAGTTCAGGGGGTGATGGGCTTTAAAATTGTTTTTTGTTTAAATATCCCTTTGAGGGCCCTTAACTCCCCCATGAGCTGCTGTCATCATCATAAGTAATTACTTCAGTGCTTGTTCTGGCACTGCTTGTTCACTATCTCAGCAGGACACTGTGGGAAGGAACTGCCTAGTGGAGTGGAGCCCATATGACGGCTGCCCACCTATGCAGCGCACCCTTTTTATGTTGCCAGTAGGATTACTAGACTAAGGGTATATGCGCAGCCTGCGTTGGTTGCGCGTACATGTGCAGTCAACGTACAGTCGCTCCGCTTAAGTTGGGCAATGTGCATCCCCTCTTCCTGATTGGCTGTGCAATTAAAGCAGATTTATTGGTTTTCCTAAATGTTACAATTTACAATTCAGAACATTCTTTAAATTTATGTAATAGTTTTCACAAATTAAAATAATCGAGTTATATGTATTAGGAACACAACTTGTAATGCTGAGAGCAGCCATCTACCACACAAAACATACAGAAAGGGGAGCACAGCCTAAAGATCATAAAAGAAACAGTAACAATCTCCACAGCGCTAGTGCTGCTCGGCCTGGCCAGTGAAATCTGCAGGTGATCTAAGGCGGTGGAGGAGTTTGAATAAATAAATGAGTAGGTCGGTGAGTGAGTGTACAAGTGTTTAGGGGCAGAAATGGAATAGGCAGGCTGATTGTTTTAGAGGCAGATGTGGGACAGACAGGCTTCCTGTTTCAAAGGCAGAGGCCTACCATGTCAATATATACTTAATACGTATTACTTAATATATACACTGATGCGGGTTTTGTTTCACAACCGTCAATGTCTGGCTCAGGGCCAGATTAAGAGCATCATAGGTCTGGTGTTGAGGATTTTGGTGGACTTTTTATGGAAATAAATAAAATAGACAAAATAGACAGAATCTTAACTTCTCAGCATCCATTTGTACTGAATAGAGACCATCAGTGCAGATAGTATAAAATAGAATCTTACATAATGGGATTGGTAGTAATGGGATTGGTAGTACATCATAGACAGGACGCCTGTAGTCACAATTTAGTGGCAAATGCTTTTTAATAAGGAGAGTACACACACAAGGATAGGCTCTGCCACACCGACACCCAAACGCACACCAGGACAGGCTCTGCCACACCAACACCCAAACGCACACGCATCACACTATAAGGTCATATATTGTTCAGCCTGACACTACGTCAAAGTACCTCAGGTTTGGAGAGTGCTAATTTTTCATGGCTATATTACCGTATTTGCTTGATTATAAGACGACTCTGATTATAAAACAACCCCCCAAATCTGAATATTAACTTAGGAAAAAAAGAAAAAGCCTGAATAAGACGACCCTATAGGAGAAAAGTTTTACCAGTAAATGTTTTTTAATAAAAGCTATGATTAAGAAAAATATTTTGGTTTTATTTCCTTCTATTTTCCAACCTGCCCCACAGTTCTGCACATCTGCCCCAGAAATGCCTTATACCCCCTATATGCCACT
>VKOC01019469.1:0-62889 GCA_009364415.1 Spea multiplicata | reverse complement strand
AGTACTGCCTGAAGTAAAAGGGGTTCTAGCTGCTGAGTACTGCCTGAAGTAAACGGGGTTCTAGCTGCTGAGTACGTTTGCAATTATACACTGTTAAGATTATCTAAAATGGATACTTTAAATGTAAGCAAGAATCATTGTGCTAATGATGTGCAAACTTTTTGTAAACTAAAACCTTTTGGTATTTATTTTTTTTTTTTGCACACACCAACACTTAAATTATACCCCCCCCTCCTCGCCAATCTTGGCCGACATTGAAGACAGGACCTGCTGTTCTGGAGTTCTCCGTTTTATCTTGACACGAGCAGATGTTCTCTTCCAGCTGCATATTAATCAAGGATACATAAAGTACCTGATCATAGATATCAGATTAGCCAGATCCCAAACTGTATATATAAATTAGTTTTGTAGAGGAAGCCTTAGATATATGTATCACCTTAGGGAAAAAATTTGTATCATATGTAACAAGCAAAAAAAACACCATCTATCACAAATTAGCAGAGCATATAATAACTCGAAAGATTCATCACTTATATGTGCAATATGATTTTTTTTTCTTTCGCCATCTGGATGAACAAATACAACAGAGGACTATGAAAGGTTGTTCTTGATAGACTTGTGTCCTTTTGAAACTTAATTATGTCAACACGCAAAAGAAAAATGAAATGTCCACGTTAGTTGATTAAAGGGACGTTGGTGTTTACTGCAGGACACAGCACTAATGATTATTCTATCTTGATTGTCACATCCGCCACTTTATGAACAGTTTGTCATTCATTATGCAATTTAGTTTTCTCTGAGTATAAATAGGACGACATGGGAGTCCCAGCAGGTCAAAGCCGTGTTACAACCCCCCCCCCCAAAAAAAAAAACTATGCACAGGTGAGATATTGAGTTTACGTGATGCCTGACCATTAAGGGACTAATGTAAAATTGCATTATTTTTCCACGTGGATGCTTAACCTTTGTCCCCCCATTACGTTTTTTAATCTTTGTGGCTAAAGTGGTAATCATTTAACTAAACAAAGCATAGCTATGGCTTTATGGAGCTCATAAATCATTCTTTTTCATTAATGCCAAATACCTGAGGTGTGATCCATTTTTATGTGTGTGTGTGTGTGCAGTAGATAAAAGAAATGGAAAAATCCATAAAGGCAACCTAATAAAGATGGAATTGCTAAAAATAATTTGAAATTGTGTTACTAATTTATAACTAATAATGTAATGTTACTTTTCAGTGAAGCAGGTAGCACAGGCAGGGGTTGTATTCTGGCCTGGGTATATCTTGGCGCTCAGAAGGAGGTTCGCGGTCCGGAGAGGTCAGATTATGACGTTGCCTGGCTAGGGCAACACTGAAGATTAATACGGCACTACGTACCGGCATGTGTGATGTTTCATTGTCGGTGTGATGGAGTGCAAACAGAGCAGCAAAGTGTTTCACAATGGCAGCTTTTGATATAACACTTAAATATTCCTGTCACAAAATATATCTTTGATATGGGCAAGGATGGATGGGCGGTCAAGGCATGGAGCTGAACAACCGATCCCCCAGAGGGGACGAGGGCGAGGAGGGTACAGATGGCAATATACCGCCTGGTTTATTTTATTAACCCCTATGTCCCACCATGGATGGAGTGGGGGAAAGGGGGCTACTTTAATGATTTTTTTTCAACTGGAATACACTTTCCTCACCTGAAGTTGGTTATAAATGGCCTTTAGTAAATTTGGGGATTGCATTTTTGTCCAACTTTTTTTGCCATCTCATAGCTTAGTGAATAGTCTTGCCAGTGATTAAACTATACTATGGCTTTACATTAAGAAAACTTTGCATTGTTCTTTTGAAGCGTAGAGAATGGTCAATAAGCAAATGTCTTGCCAAATGTATTTAGAGGTACTCAACACAAATCTTAAAATGAGAAAAACCACAATGTGCTTTCACAATCAAAATCATCTGCCTTGGAAATCAAGAAAGGAGATGGAAATCAATTTCAGCCCCCAGAAGAATTTTAAGAAGTGCACCACGCACACTTTTGTTTAATGGAATTTGTTACAAACCCTTGAACACAACTTTGTGAAACTAATTCCAAGCCCCCAAGAAAAAGCTGTTTTTATATTTTATATTACAGTAGCAGTATTCATATTGATAGATAATATATTCAATAAATAAACAAATGAATATCTTGAAATAAATTAAAAGAGCTCATTGAAAGGCAAAGCCATGCTTATTGACTCAAAAGGAGAATCGCAAACTTCATGTTTTTACAGGAATCTAGAAACACCCTCTCGTATGCCAACATTTGATATATCATCATAATTGATGTCATTGGTGGTGTCACAACTAATATTATCATTAAAATATGACTGGCTGGTACCCATCAGTGATGTATTATCATCTGAACAGCCATAGACATGATTATTATTGACTCTCTCACCCTGAAACAACACACCTTTCACCAGCCCAATTCATTGTGAAAACCAGGCTGATCCCATAACAAATCATCTGCTGCTCCACTGTGACAGTCCCTTTACGTCTGAAACCCCCCCCAAAAAAATACTCTAACTGCCCTATTTCCTCTGCCCATTACTTGCGTCTCTCCTGAATCATTGTCACTTCTTCTTGCTCTTGTTTCCATAATTTTACCCATGCTCAACTTTTAAAAACTTACTAAAAACCCACATGTTCAGAAAAGTATACAAATTATGCTCCTAATATCATCAACTTGAATTCTGTAAAGGAAACCATCTGCTCTCCCACCTTTGAGACCTAAAGGCTACTGACTTCTCTGCATAATCAAATCAAATCTTCACCATCCAAGCTCTCACCTTCTTTCCCATTATCCCTCAACCTACTAATAGACTGTACGCTTACAACAGCGTGGCCATCTTCTCCTTCTTTAATACTGTATTTTGATGTGTACTAATGTTATTTTTTTTCTTTTGTCGGTTTAAATGTTTTTGTCGATTTTCTATCGCCTCCATTGTAATAGCTCCATGGAATCTGTTGGCGCTCTATAAATAAAATCTAATCAACCTCAGACTAGAATTCGCATGGCACCGATAAAATGAGGCACCCTGACTGCCTTCGAGGAAAAGTAATGACAAATGTATCTGTTTTACTTTTGATGTATCAAGGGCATTAATTTGAAATGATATATATTATATTTCCTAGCTCATGGAGGCTTTTGTTATATTACCAATAATTCCAGGTACAATGTTGCTAAGATGATGCTTCAGTTTCAGTACCACAAAGGAGCTCAATGAAATCCTATAGTGGCTGTGAGAGTCTCTGCTTGTCTTTTAAACGTTACCCAGGTGCCTTGTTATTGATGGCAGCAGTAAAGTATTGAAGACTATCAATACTGCCATCCTTACAACAACATTAAATTGAACATAAACATGCCGGTTCCTGCAGATAGTAGGTTAATGTAGAGGTAAAACAGTACAATAACAGCAAGGCCACTTTTGCTCTGTTGGTTTATACACACATACATTACAATACATAGATTCCATTTGATCAACATATTCTGATTTTTATTACATGGATCCTAAAAACATTAAATATATACTGATTTTTTATTAAATTGCTTAAATTGTTATTAATCTGGATATCAAATTAAAGTTAAAATAAAACTTATAAAGCCTTATTGTTTCAAATGTACAGTTCAGGTTCCTGTGGAGATATGGATGTATGGTCTCTAAGGAGGATACTGTGTGTGCTCTTCACCATTATATTATATCAGTTTATTATGAAGCATTGTGATACTGTGATATATTCCCTTCTGCTGAAAATTTTATAAAAACAAATTAACAAAGAAGACCTTTTTCTCATGAAATGTAGCTCATTTTCATGGGGTTTCTTTAGTACACAACTTTTTTCAAAAACAATATCTGTTTCAGAGTCCCAATAGTCTTTAGTCAAATGTGCATCTTTTTATTGGGCCAACACAGAAAAACACACACTTCAGGATCTCAGGAGTCAAATACAAAACTAAAAACATGTAGAACCAAATAGTATTTGATGTTAGGTAAGAATTTTGGAGACACAATAAAGAATAAAAAAATTACCTTACATTGGTTTACATTTTTTAAGATGCTACATGACAGAAATTCCATTAAACACCACGTGTATTAATATGGAACTCTCATCCTGATGATGTCCTGATGAAAGTCTGTAATAAACAAGACTGAAACGTTGACTTGAAAACCAAAGTTGTTTGTGTGGTTATTTGGAAAGTCCCTGGAGTGCCGGTAACTATTTTTGGACTTTATATTAATAAAAAGTACGGTATGTGAACAAATAAAAAGGTTATTAGTCTTCTTGCACGCAAACTGCAAAACGTCCACCCATGTGGTTCATGGAGTAACCCATTTGCATATGCTCTTCTGTATTTTGCTAACCATGATCTGCCATCTTAATCTTAACAAAACCAATGATTTTATTTTTAATGTCCTCTCAGGATACATGGGCTACTGGTACTCTTTGGCGGCCTTAATCTCATTCTGAAACTTCTGAAAATTATTTTAAAATAGAGTTAAGTATTTGTGCAACTGTCAAAAGTGCTGCTGAAGATTCATGGACCACAAGTAAATCCAGTTATTGTTTACAAAACCTCTAAGGCACAAACACATCTCCTTATCACTGAATTGACTAATACAGATACTCAGAACATTTCCAAGTAGGCTGGAGCTTAGCAACATATTTTTTGTCAAGTATCTTTGTTAGATAACAACTTTTTTAAATATATTTATTTGTTTTACAATTCTGTGTATGCCAGGCAGTGCCTATTTCAGGCCAGCGGGTCACTAGGGGCACTCTATGCAGCCCTTTATGAACTGACCGCAGAATACACTGACTGTTCCATCTTCCCTTTTTCGCATATATAGGAAGTTAAATGGGTTGGAACTAGGTATGCACAGGTAAAACTAGTTATGCCAAGGAGTGTGGCTAACCACAAATTAAAGAAAATAAGGCAGAGGTGGACAGAACAGGGTTGGGGAGGTGGCAGAACTAGACACCAAGCCCCATCAACCATAGATGAAACAGCTGCTCCAAAGGATTGGTTGTCCATGCGAAATCAGGTTCTAGGCTACAGACTTCCATGGTATGGACATGTCTGTGTAAAAACTTAGGTGTAAGCATTCTTTTACCCTAAAGATTTACATTCAGACATCCCATTCCACAAAAAGAGGAAGCCTTAGTATTCTCAGGACATGCAAACTCAGCTGAGTCTGATCAGTTAAGTTAACCCTTAAATGCAACTGAACTTTTGACTTCTTAGTGAATAGACTCAATTAATAAACCAGGACCAAGTAAAAGATTATTTTGTGGTGTGATTTTATGATTGCACATTTGCAGACCTAAATCAAACGTTACTTAAAGCAATTGTTTCTTGTAAAAGGACTTTGAGAGTTTGCTTTGCAATGCAGTATGAGTTCTGAAATTACCACAACTTGGATGAGTTTCAGCGCTTACCATGAAACAAGGCATCACAACCTTCATTTTGCTACTTAATTCCACCGCTAATTCTTTTCTACTTGTGATCAATCTTGATTATGCAGCTAAATACAAATGTCTTTTGTGCGTTCATAGCTGCTGAATACAAATCTCAGATTGCTTTTTCAGTCCGTACATTTTAATGCGTGCATTTTATCATGATACATTTATAATGTCTTATGCAAAATTCATCTCAAATAGCATTGAGACACAAAATTTTGTTTAAGACGCAATGTGCAACTGTTTTGTATTTTAGTAGACCGGCATACGAGAGTAACTAAATATTCTGCTTTTAAAAGTATAGAAATGTATTATAAGAAACGGGATAACATTTTTGAAAATTTTAAAGCACAATTAAATGATCATTTTTATAAAAGTAATTTTTCAATGTCCTATCTGAAGCCAATACTTCTGTATTATGGGTCATACCCGCTTAAGTACCAATGTGAAGAAACAATTTAATCATTGACCTTTGGTACTTCATGGTAGCCTTAAACAGGGTTCTGAAATGAGGTTCTCCATTACTGTTTTGGGGATTATGACCAAAAGAAGCTGGTAGAAAAAAAATTCCATGTGGTTTATTTTTCAGGCTCTAAATATTATTCCTGAAGGCTTGAGCTCTAATGTAATTACACAATAGGGTCTATGTTTAAAGGTGTCAAGTTGAAGGTCAAGTTTCAAAGGCCAGCACAAGGAAGTTAGATGAAACTGCCCATCACTTTATTGACTAAAGTAAACACGTCTGGCAAACCAACCATTGTTCATGTTGCCAGTAATGCCAATTAATAGTGAGTTATGAACAAACGGCATCTAATCACATAATGTGGGCTTGAGTTGGAAGTCAAGGTAGAAAAGGTCTTCAGAGTGACAAAATCAACTTGACTCATTAAGAAGCTACAACTAAACCTTCACTCTAAGGGAAAAAATCCAGATACTGGAATCCAGGAGCAAACATTTAAAATGTAAGTAGACATAATAATAACAGAACATGATGACCTACCTACCAGTGCCCTAAAATGTATATTTTTTATCCTGAACTTGGTGTTTTAAATGTGTAATGAATGTTAAAACTGATTAGATAATTCACAAAACATATTTCAGGGCATAAAGAACTCTGCTCACCATACAACATTCAAGATGGCCAGCACAGAACAGCTGACTTCATATGATCCAGAAGAGATCGCGACAAACCACGGGTCATGGCCAAATAGGGGTAAACATATAGCATGCCTGCCAACTTCTTACTTAATCACACTGAGAATATATAACATTAGTCAGGAAGGACCTGGGCAGCAAACTGGGACTATTCTGCTGATGCCAGAACTTACATGAAGCAGTTCATACATCTAATTTCTTCATTACACTAGGAGAATAGGAACAATACCCTGTAAACCTAACCTCTAGCTAGGAAGACAAATTCTATTTTATTATGTTCTTACATTCCGAAGTGAAGAATGGATGTTTTACTCTGTAACCTTTAGTATATAATTATTTGCCAAACACTGTATGTTACTTCTGGCTACTGTCCATTGCCTATGATAGATTAATGCAGACTTTAATAGATAAAAAAAACTTACTTTTTCCTTCTGATTTCTGATTTATCTCTACTCTAAAGTGTGTCGCTGCAATTTATCCTCTAATAATTGCCAGAGCTACAATCTTAAATCACCGGTTATACTTCAGGAAGAAACGCTCAATTTTTCAAAAGAATGATATTGGGAAAAAAAAACTCCAGGGCAACATGTTTCTTCTTTTACTTCTTAAGATCCAAATACCAAACAGTAGCTCCAATATAAGTAAAATTAGTTACTGAATTATCACTGGGTTTAAAATTGAGCTAAAAAAATATTTACTCACATAATTATTTGCTATCCATACAGATATTTAGTTTAATCTGGAAACTTGGTTGGTGGACTTTTCAGAAAAAGTTAAGTATATGTAGAAGCAGGGGGGAATGAGATTTCTATTGCTGATGAAAAGCTGCAATGTCAATAATTATTGGTATTTTTTATGACAAGTCTGAATATTCTTATTGACAACTATGTACTATACCTTTTGAATTGAAGAGCTTGGGGGCGCCTACTCTGGAGGAGCCGGGCCATTGGGGAGATCATTTATCTCCGTCTAACTGGAGGTGCAGCTGACCTCACTGCTGAATGCTGGGACATATGGCCATACCTAGGAACTCTCCGGGTTTGACCCGGAGATCTCCGGGTGAAGCACCGGTTCTCCAGGTCAACAACCAAATCCTCCGGGTAGCGGGAGTGGGGTCTTGACACACCCACTACCCGCCCATTTTCTCTTTAAATCGGGGTGTTTCCCGTGATGTCAGCAGGAACACCCACCGACATTAGAGGGAACGCCCCAGGACGTCATTGGGCAGTCCTGACCACATCCCACAAGGGAGGGCTACAGGTAGCCAGAGCTAAGAAGTTCCCAGGTATGTATATGGCTGGCAACATCATGAGGGAACAATAGAACGCAAGGCCTAATAGGGAAAAAGGTAGGGTAAGGAGGAGGAGGCCTGATGGGGGAAAAAGGGTGCAGTAAAGAGAAAGAGTAGGAGAAATAAAGAGAAAGGGGACACAAGGGAGAGAGAAAGATAAATAAAAAGAAAGGGACAAGAAAATAGGGGAAATAGAAGGGGGACAAATAAAGTGAAAGAGGAGAGATAAAGAGAACGGGCATTAAAAAGAAAGGGCAGAGGCGGGCAGAAAGGGGATAGGCAATTAATAGGGGACATTATGAGAAAGAGAAGAGAAAATGTTTGTTTGTTAGGGCAAGTGTATGGATGCAAGGCAAGTGTAACCCAGGATGTTTATTTGTAGGGACAAGAGTGTACGTGTTTAGTGGCAGGGGTAGAATATATGAGTGTGTATTCTTACAGTCCATCCATTACTGTTCCTGTGTTGGGCCTAAAGAGTATAGAATGAATAAAGGGTTTGCATGAGCCAGATTTACATGTGCAATCTGTGTACTAGGGCAAGTCCTATGCATGTATGTAATTGTTCTATACCTGCAATGCTGTGTTTTCATATGGTGTTTATTTTATCTATACCTGAACTACATGGGGAGAGGTATAGCACAGTGAAGGAAAGCACAAACGGTGCGGTTAACATGTGTATGATGTGTTTGCATTACGCCACCCTCAAGGGCAGGGCACAAGAGGTAGAGCCAAGGGGGCAATACTACGAGGTTTGCACCAGTCCTGTCTGTGCTTCAGCATCAGAGATCAGCCGCACACATGGACAGGCTGTAGTCTCACAGGTTAGTGCATAGCTGTGCTACAACATTTTTGCTACATTGTAAGCAGTCTGCTGACAGAGGCGAGGCTGCCGGCCCCCTGCATTCACTTTCCCTGCGGCGCTCCTTGCAAGTACCATGACATTGTGTCTACTGTCAGAAGGGACACCGGGAGTCCGTAATACAGCCTCCCCTGCTAGAAATGTCCAGCTGGCAAATGACTTGGCCTTTATTTATTGTTCAGCTAAGAAGCCGTAGTGAATCCCTGCCAGCAGCTTAAATTGGAAGTAAATAGACAAACAAACAATAACTTTGACTTGGGAGACGTGTTCTGTAGCACATGTAATGCTTGCCACTGCTTGCTGCTTGTATTCAGCGCACATACGATGTTGATTGTTACATTAACAGATGTTGTTTTATTTATATAAGCAGAGATACAATAAACCATGTTAACAAAATGCCAGTACCGCTCTGACCGACTAAAACTGTTCTAACTGCCCTAAAACTAGGACGTGTCTACACACTAACGACTGTCAGACACGGCTACTATCAACTGATTGCCTAGAACCAAATCTAAGAATACTACAGCACAGGGGTACCCAAAAACAATCGTCACTAAATGCCCCAAATAACCCCTGGGAACAGCATTATGATGGACATTGGCAGGCCCGGACCGGCTGTCAGAAACATCAAGCAAATATCCTTTGGGCTCCCCACTTACTGCTTATCGCTTTACTTGCAATCCACTCCATTTAACATTTTACTGAATAGCATTTAGGCCTATATATTCTTAAAAAAACTTTTTAATTTGTAAATTAAAGTTCCTTCATTAAATTGTATACATATGTCTTCTTTTATATTATTTTGGGGCTCCCTTTATTTCTAATAAAAGGAAGCAGAAAGGCCTCAGTCTCCAATGATATTTGGCTGCTATGCGTTCTCATTACTTTGCCCAGATTAGATAAACATTTTCCCAAAACCCTTATTTTATCTGACTTTTAATAATATGACTAAAACCTAAACAAAAAAGCAAAGCTTGAGACACCAATCAGAGCTAATGCTGATATAATTACACTTTTCAGAAGGGTTGATAGCTGTATGGGATATTCTCTAGGAATTAGTGTGGAATTACCTTAATACATCCATTTCCTAGTAAATAATTCAGGAGAAATAAAACATTTTACTCCATGTAATAGAGCTTTAGAATGTTGTATCATTTATTTATTTATGTCACAATCTAACTACTGGAAAGAGGAAACATATTTGTAGTCTTTTGTGCTTTCACTTTTTCTCAGTACAGAATAAAATTTCAAAATCATTTATTCATAGAACTATAGAACTCGACAACAGATAAGAACCATTCGACCCATCCAGTCTTCTCATTTTTCCTGCTGTAAAGACTAAGTGGAACTTATACAAATATTTTATTGTTGGTATCAGATTCCAAATATGTTTTCAAAACCATTGTGCTGTTTTGTTTTTTTAAACAGTTATAGTTTTTGCATAATATAATGTTTCTAGAATGCTGCATACCAGTCATTTCTTATGTGTTCTAGCTCTGTTGTCTTCGAACAATCTCCTAGACAAACACTCCTTGTCAAACTACCTGCCGTAAACAATAGAATGGCTCGGCCTCAATCACCATGCTGAGTGCAATCAATAATGAAAGTCAATAGACAAAGGGGCTACATAGCACTGCTACAAAGAGTAAATATATAATAACTATTCCAAATTGGCACAAAGTATTTGTTAAAAAAATAGAAAAATGTACCCCAAAGCCTAACTCTAACCAATAACCCCAACCCTTTTATTTATCAGGTGAAAAGCCCCTGTGATTCTTTATTCATTTGTTTTCACCTGAAGTTATTTTATTATTGATTGGAAGCTCGGTTGAGCAGGGCCCTCCTTACCTGCTGCCATATTGTGATATTATATACTCCTTATATGCCCTGTCTACCCACGGAATACGATGGCATAAAACAATAAATTATAATAATTATGTGGTTGCTTGGTTCACATCACGTTATAGGTGTTTAATCATATTACGCCCCACTCTTTATAGGTGTTTATTCATATTACGCCCCACTCTTTATAGCTGTTTAAACATATTAGCGCCCCACATCTTTGCATTGAAGTGCACCACTTGGGCATTGAGTCTACACAGTTGCTAGAGGTCCTACTTGTCAAAGCTAAGAGTCCAAGAATATCTAACCCTAGGTGAGATTTAGCAATAATAGAGAAGCACCACACTTGCAGTTTTTCTTTTAGAGAGTTAGATAGACTTCCATAACTAGATTCTGATACGGGCTGGGAAGTATCTAAGGAGCAGTTTAATGTATATCCAAACCGGCATGCAAGCCATGGCTTAATGTCACATATTCAAATACAGAAATGTCATCGATGCCTCCTAATAATACTCTTCAAATCCACTTAAAAGTGGTTTTATATTTCCAAACCATTTCCAGGCCTCGACTGGTTGTAGAAGCATATACTTTATTTTTTCTCCACTATAACCGGACCTATGAGAAAAGGTAATTTGAAAAAATAAAACTCAATCACTCCCTGTTTTAAACAAAGATAATTAATGGGTAATATGAACGCCATTCCAGTAACTTAATATATACAGTACGTTTGTTGTTTAGCTGTTAACCATCAACTTAATTTGAAAAGGAGTGTTTTTCTTAGCAGAATGATTTGCCATATAAAATATTTTACATTTCATGGTGTAATCACTCAACCTGAATTACACATTCTCGCTCGACAGATTACGCTTAAACAGACTGCAATCTTTCTATCAAATTGGCAATTTATTTGACGCCTGCTTATAGTTAGACATAGATGTTTGGATATTACTTAAGTTGAATTACCAGAGTAGTCTTAGCTAAGGCCTAATTCTTCATATGGTTTACGAAAGAGGAAATCTCCATTAGGGAACTGTATAATAAGCCTGGCAAGATCAATTTCTAGAAAGTAACCGCATATGTATAACAGCGCAGATTTCCATTTCATGTTTTAAATATAAGCACAGAATGAAAAATAGCCAAAAGGAGATATAAAACTTATTTAGTATGAGTTATATTATTCCAGTGCATGCAAAGACGTTACCAAGGAAGGAATCTTCATGTAAAATTACATTCTTGTTTGCATATCCCTTTCTGAGCAGCAGGTAAATTTAACAGTAGCAGAGTTAAATATATCATGTACCCCCGCACGTTGTTTGTTTTTCTTCATTAAACTATAATTTGTTGGTCTGATGAATCCTCTAATAAATCAAACTAAACACGAGCCCCTTTCTGGTTCATATCATTAATATGCTTCTCACATCCATCGCCTTCCTTAAAATGTAATTGATGACAGATGTAGAGAAAAAGGGGGTTCTTTCACACTTGGTGGGACTGCACGCCCCTTATGTGTCTGGATGTACCTAATGATAACAGACACTTTTGAAGTGAGGGTCTTCTCAGACATCGTGGTAGATGGGCTGTATATCTTGGTTTGTTACGATAATCATATTAAACTGGCTGCTTTCATCTACTTGGCCGTTAGGTGCTGTAATAGGTAGGAGATCAAAAAACAACTACCTAAGTTCAAGGTGATCCTAAGAAAAATCATGTATGGGGAACCTATCTACCCAGCTGGAGGAGACAAGTGAATCTTCTGACAGGGTGTGAGGGGTTTACCGATCCTCAAAACCAGGAAATCTGGTCTTAAACTTCAGACATAAGACCAACCTCCAGCCTTTCGTTTTGGAATCACAAAGATTCTGTTGAAGGGGCTCACTAATTGTTCTAATCAGGGTCTTTATGAAAGCTATTACCTGTCAGACATTCTCAACAGATTCACCTCTATTCAAGGCGGGATCTAAAATATAGAAACATATACAATACCAGTGAGAAAAGCACCAATTGGCATTCTCAGATATCTTTAGGAGTAAAATATGAAGGAATGTGTCTCTCACATGAGATTAGAGTTTCAGGGCAAACTTTTAGTACTATCTCACAGCAGGGAAGAAATCCCTGTACCTGGTATTGTGATTTCAGATGTATTAAGGTGTTATGTACCGTCAGAAAATAAACTCTGCTTGCGTCTCTACTTCCCAGTCAAAAATCAGAAAATCACATCTTCAACGTTCACCACAAATATGTTCTACAATAGACAAATTTGTCATGGAAGATCTAAGACTACTTTTTTTGCATCAAGCACTGACAACACACAGAGATCCTTGAATCAGGAAAATGCAGGGAGTGTACAAAAGTGTTTCGGGAGAGAAGTAGCACAGATGTGGCAACACTTCCCCTGCATTTATGTATAAAGCCGTTACTATCTGGAAAAACAACAAGAAAACAAAAATAAAATGTATGTTTCCGTATCAATGTTTTAAGATTATTCTATTTGTTCTACTATGCAATTCATAGCGATAAAGCACAAGGTAATGTTTCATCTGGTTAATTGTGTTAGCTAGGTTCCTGTCACTGGATGTCTTCATAAATGAACTGCTGAAAGCTTGATAGACAGTTTTGATGTATGTGTATGCTGATTATAATGCTTCCTGTATAGACTACTCCAACCTCTTTGACCTTGAAAAATGAATAAGACCCAATCATTCTGCAGCGCAAAGGAAACGACCATCAAAATTCCTATCCATTTAAATTTATATTCCAAAACAGTCTTTACAATTTACAACAATGATTTTTTTTTAAATAAAAATATCAGGTCTACTTAACCTAGTCTGTCACTCAAACTTTTCCTCCTCTGCTCACAGTGACGTTCAGCAACATGGTGAGTGTGCCACTGGAGCACTTGGGTGTTCATTAAATGACAATGATGTCTAGCCATTGCTTCTTCTGCGAACCTGTCCCTACAGGGATGAACATTTACAGGATTAACCTGAAATAATCGAGAGACGAGGGCAAGTGCATACCCCCAACATTTTGGCCACTAAATATGGACACCTTTTTAGGAGTGTGGTTGGGGCATGGCCAAGACAGGAGCCGCAACGTATTTTCTCACCTTGAACATCATACGATATCATATCCTGTCTCACAGCTTCCGTGCACTCTGAGGATGCCATTTGGGATCTATGTTTGAGGTCTGGGCTGCAAATTGATTATCCAGATTTTGCTCCAAGTCAGCCCATGATTCCCATTGAATGCAAAGCAGGCCAGTGTTTAAAATTCAGGGCTGTCACGCTGCCACACAAGCGGCACAGTTGGGGGGTGTAGGCGATATAAGCCAGGCTACCTTTCAGTCCCTTCCCCCCATGCCTCCCGCATCTCACAATGTCAGCATTTCTACAATCTAGTTTAAAATGATTTGTATCAGGATATTGCAAAGGAAAAAAAAAATACTCAATGAAGAAAACAAATGTCATGCATCCTCGCTGACAGAACATGTAGAGTGTGTGCCCTCCATTATACAAGGTCAGAAGAGTGAATGTATCCGTAATGGGTCATGAGATTACATTACAGAGAATCTCAGGATTCTTTATTATATGGAAGGTTTCTTTCAAAGAGGATATTAACAGAGGAGATGTGTTTGAATTGGTTAAAGACATCACACGCTGTGAGCCTTGAGTCTGAGAGCACGGAGAAATGAAACATTGATATCTGTTTTGTATGATTCATCTTAGGACAGCATGCGCTAAATAATTAGAGATTATTATCCTGCTAATTGCGTGATATTAGGAAATTGGAATGCATAGCTCTTATCTTAGCAATTACACTGAAAGTTCGTATGAAAAGTGTGAAGAGAGATAAAAACACTGCAAAAAAGAAAACTCATTACAAAGAAGTCAAAGAGCTGTAGCGCTAGTAGAAGCCAACTAATGCCTGCGATTCATTTCAAGCTTAGTCCTTGTCCTGCAGTATTAGGATGTTTTTTTAATCAATTTCATTAGCATTTCCTTCAGTAATGTAAATAGTGCATTTAGGAGTGAGCGCTAAGCTTCTAATCATTTTTATAGTTGAAGTCGGTATTAGTATCTCTGTCTAGTTCTGGGTATTTTATTTAATATTACTGCAGCGGTGAGATGGGCAAAGTTAGACAAAACACAATAGTTTTACAGATTTTAATAATTCTGAGTAATTCTCACTCTAAAGATGATCTGTAACTTTACCAAATGCTACAGTTCAGAATTTAATACATTTAATAAAGTAATGGTGGTTATAGATTAAAACAAGCAGTATATGTGTTAAAAACCCACCATTTTTATTAATAGGAGCAGCCATCTTGACTTCCTTTTCTGTCTGATATAATTATAAATTGTTCCTCCCTAGTATGTAAAAAAAGATACACGCATTGATTGACATGCAAAAAGCACAAGATTGGTTTAATAAATAAATGAAATCATTTAAAAAGCTCTGTACAGCTCTACATATTAAACTTAGGGCGATTAGGACTTGGGTGGCAGGTCCAGAAGGGTGCAACCTCGCTGCCACATAACAGGGAGCCAGTTGCCCTACTTCTCAACAGGTGGGTTAAAAGGATCCTCCCAACAGGCTATTACCAATGAGAATATGCGGTCAATTCTTGTGCAAGTCTGCCTCTATAAGAAATAAAACTGTCTATTCTCTGATTATGGGGGGGGTGTGTGGAGGGGGGCAATCAGGGGCCAGCAAGGTGTCCATGCATGGATAATGCCACCACAATTTGTGGTGTCCGCCCCCACTGCCAGCTCTCTGGACTGCCTGTCGATGGAGATGCAAGGGAGGTTGTGGAGATCATGGATCTCCTTCTAACTGCTCCAAAATAAAAGGATCACAAGGTCTCTTAATACAGGTGTCTTTTTTACTGCTCCCATTTGAAGCATGTCCAGTATTAATCCTAAACACAAGGATATTATGTAATATCTCAGAGCTCAGCACTGAAGCCACACAGTATGATGGCACTCTGAAACAGACTTTACACTTCCCAGAGGATTTAAGAAAGGTAAGAGATGGGTAGAAAGGCAGAGAGAAATATTAAGATAATCAAAAAGATGAGAGAAGGTAAGAAGGTGGAGAGATAATGAGAAAGGGGAGCGATCAAGAATCAGGGAAGAGATTGAGAGATAGGGGAGAGATAATGAGAAGGAGGGTAGTTTGGGAGAAAGGGGAGCGATAAAGATAAAAAGATAGAGAGGAGGAGAGATAGAGGTGGAGGGGAGATAAAGAAAAAAGGGAGAGATGAGATAAAGAAAAAGAAAAAGAAGGAAGATAATGAGATATAGGAAAAACAGGAGAGTTAATGACACGGGGGAAAGATAATGAGAAACAGGGAAGATTGGGGATTCAGGGGTTAGGCCTCTTGGTTTCAATGATGAGTCCCGTTGTACAGCATGCAAGACATTTTTCACAATTGTATGCTTCCGAATTTTGGCACCAGTTTGGGGAAGGTCCTGCACTGTTCAAGCATGACTGTGCATCTGTGCACAAAACAAGGTCTATAAAGACATAGTTTGACAAGTTCAGCACGGGAGAACTTTAGTGGCTCTACAGAACACTGATCTTAACGCCACTGAACATATTTGGGATGAATTGGAACGCTGATTGTGGGCCAGGCCATCTCATCCAACATCAGTGTCTGACCTCACAAATGCTTGTTTGGCTGAATGGGTGTGAATTCCCACCTACACACCCCAAAATCTTGTAGAAAGCCTTTCCAGAAGAGTAAAGGCTGTTATGGTTGCAAGCGGGGCACAAACTCCATATTAATGCCCATGTTTTTTTGGAATGGGATGTCCAACAATCATAAAGTCATATATAGTGTACCTGCTGTAGAGACAGCTCCTCTCCTTGTCTGACAATGCCTAAAATTAAGTCAGAGCTCACAGGCAGCATGGGTACACAAGGCATGTTACTACTCTGGGGTCCTGGAGTAGTAGGTCCATGTCCTCCTTTGTTAATCTGACTGCAACTGTGAGTCTCATCGTCTCTGAAAATCTAATGATTGATTAATTAGGCAATCAACTCTTGGAAATTCAAACCTTTCCAAATCTTTTGTAGCCGCAGATGATTTTGGAAATCCCTAGTCCAGTCATGATCTTGGTTATATTCTCTTTCATATTTGGCTAAATATTGTCTAGCTGCAATCCTGTAAAATAGATAAAGGGGTTCCTTGTTCAGCAGTCACCCAAACTTAAACAGTAGTGACTCTTATATGCACCTGTATAAATATTTAATCGTGTACTAAGATGTTCATTACATGGATCAGTACACTAAAGCCTTACCGTTTAAAATGAATTCCGTGTAAAATGGTTTTGTACGATGCAGATAGAACTCAGCATGAATTGTCATTCTAGGCATCACTAGGCATAGGTGGCAAATGGTGGTGGCAGGAATTCACAAATTGGTGAAACATGTTTGAAGTTGGAGGAAATGTAAGAAGAAGACGTGGATATAGTTATTGGTACGCCCTAAATTGCTTCTGGTTGGGCACATGCTTAGTCTGTATTTCTAAGAATCTGGCTCTTGACCAAACCAGGGCAAAAAATTTTTTTCTGTATTATGTGATTGAATACTCAATGCCTTAAACTAGGTGTCTATGAATAGCTTAACTTGTCCTGGAAAAATTAAACAGGTTAACTCTTTATATGGTTATCACCTAAATTTCTCTATAGCAAAATGACAAAACTGGCCTTCTATGAGAAAAAAAACGCGACCGTACCACAGTACTCAAAACAAATTCAGAAAGGATCCAGTCAGAGACTAAATATTGCTAAAGCCCTTGTTATGTTAGATTCTCTTGTTGCTATATGTGCAATTATAAATTATACCCCACCAAAAAAAGCTTCTTTTTCTAGAAATCTTTAATCTGGCGCAATCCAAAAGGCCATTGCCATCTCCCCCCTTGCAGGATCTCCATTGCTATTTTGAGGGGTTTTATTTCCTTTTAAGTCATACAAATTTCCATTAATATTTTATCATATCAAGACCGATAAAGTAACAAATTATTGCATTTCTTCATCTATATGACGGCTGAGCTGTAAATATAAATGAACCCTCATAGAATGATTAACATACATTTTTGGTTCTGAGCCAGTGAATTCTGAAATTCTAAACACTAAACAAGGACAGCTAACGACACTATGATGATATTTATCAATCTGTAAATATTCAGTCTATTTGGAGAAATAAATTATTTTTTTCATTGCACATCAGGCACTAAATGGCACATTTTTATTTGGGCGATAGTTAAATGATGTATGACTTGAAAGCACTCATTTGTGAAAGTTCCTCTAAAGAAAAACTCATTATAACAATGGGGTTATGCAAATTGATATAATAAAATATGAAGTTTATGTTTTCTTTTTACGGCAGAGTCTAACATACAATAAACAACAACATTATTTTCTGTGGGTCACTGAAATGCAGAATGGAGGAATGACCTGATCCACTAAAAAGGTCACATTACCCCTCTTCTCCCGATGCGATCCAAGAACATATGCAATGTATGAAACATGTTCTTATGACTATAGCAACTGATAAGCAGGGACATTGGTTGCTATGACAATAAGACCACTATTTGAATTTTGTACCAAGATGTTCATATATAACTTTTTGGCACTTTGGTATTATTCACTTTTCTGAATTTGATGTGTCATAAAATAAAGGAAATGTAACCAAATATAATTATATATGTCCCTATGATACAGAAACATAGAATTTAATGGCACATAAGAACTATTTGGGCCATATAGTCTGCCTCAAAGCTTTATCAGTCATGGGGTTTTTTTAGATTCAGGGTGACCGTATGCTATCAAATGAGAGCAGTCTATCTATCTAGTAAGCATATTATGCAGAAATATTGCCATGGCAGCAGCTTACTTTTACTTTTAATTTTAAGCATATACTGAGATAGATTACAGTAAATATGCATTACCATTTTGTTTAGCACAGTTGGTTCAGTTAAAAGAAACATGGTGGGAAGCAGCACTGGGGAAGCTTGATTAACGTAACTCTCTCACCCTACACTCACACTGACAATGCATAGGAACATCGCCAACTGTTTTAGAACGCAAAAATAAAAACGGGAAGTTTAATTGCTATTGCTTGCTGGAGAATGTGGAGTAGTACGACAGAGACACCACAGCTATGTTAAGTAATGGACATGCTGATAGGACCGTCAATCCTGAAGCATCTGGGCAATCAAGTCAAGAACTAAGGAACATCTAGACACGTACAAAGAATTAGTATATCAAATAATTGTGCATCTAAAAACAAGACTGTGTGTTGTTGGTGTTATGTATTTTAAGAAGACAATTGTGTAGTATTTATTTTTAAATGTAATTTCCCCAGATGTTCATTCATATTGGAAATAGATTGGTTTTAGGAGAGAACGTAGATGAAGGAGAATGAGAGGAGCAGTGTATCTAGACACATGAGTTACTAAAATATGGGAAATGGATCCATGCAAGCGTTGGGGTGGGTCTGTGCACCTTGGGTTTGTTGGGTTACTGTGTTTAACATATTTTGGGCTATATGGCAGATCTGCTGGACCGAAAATAACAAGATATCTCCAGATGAACCCCTTTTGGTTCACACATACACATCTACAACTGCAGTAAGAAAAACCTGTCAATGATAAGTGATAGAACGTGTACAGAGCCTACAAGCAGCGGCGTATCCACATTGGGCACTGCCATAGGTCTGACCTAGGTCAATGCCCCCCAGCCACATCCTCCACCAACCCTTTCAACCCTACCCTTTTTGATGCAGTCTCTGGAGAATGCCCCAGCCTAGCAGTCTTCTGCAGTATAAATGGGTTGGTTGGGGAGATCTGCTTTGTAATTGGCCCTTTGAGCAGAGTAGGGGTTCTGATCACCCAAGAGGGCCATCTGCATCCCAGTTTTGCCACTCGTCTGGACCTGTTGGCCTTGGCTAAGATACATCACTGCCTAGAAGTGCTGGTAACTAAGATGTGTGAATACAGCATACTGCATGGTTGATATTGTGCTTTTTGTTTAAAATCATGTATTTATTTTACCTAAAAATAGTTACTATCGAAGCATTGATTGTAGAAGCGCATACACCTGCGGTAACATGTAGCCAAAAAAAATCTATTTAAAATTTGACGTTTTGGAAAACAAGTATTCACTAAGGTTATTTACTACCTGGCTTTAAGATTAAATACCTTATTTTATACACGCCAAGTACTCAGCTGTAATAAATTGAAGTGTATTCAACAGGCCAAAGAAAGAGAAAGATAAATATTCATGAGGTTTTGTAAAGCAGGGCTATCCAGAACACGCTTCCTTTCAAGCCTCTGAATAGTGGTTGCTCTAACAAGACATTATATGGCTTTGTTTGGAGTGTAACAATGTTCAGCTACTGCAGTGCATCCAAAGAACAGAGCCATTAAACACACAATAATTCACTGCAAAGCATGCCAAAATAGGCAGTTCTTTAGTGTTGCCTGGCTCTTACTCTCTTTCTTCCATCTTCCGTCATTCAAACAGAAACATATACTATTGGGAGGCATTGGTAACAACAAAACATCCAGAATATTTTCTTTCTTGTTTTTTTATGCATATTACTGCAATATTTCAAAGGCATCACTGAAAAGAGTATAGAGTTACTGTATGATTTAAATTTGATGCAACTGATTGCCAAAACTAAACTGAACCCATAAATGTTTTGGACACATTTTGATTATGAAGTTCCAACCTTTGTCCAAGACACGTGGTATAATACATAGTAAAATCAGTAATACTTCTTAAAAATCAACCAAACTGTTGAGATATGTACTTTGCAGGGTCAGCCCAGCCAATCTTTCATTAAAAAATGCCAGGGTTGGCCCCCTCATAATGAATAATTAATAAGGAAGTTGAACTTGAACGTTCCTTCAAACTCATGTGCAAAGTCCTGCTTAAAAGAATAAACCAGATAGGGTTAAGTCCTAGCATGCACCACGCCAATCAAACTGAGAGTATTTACATAAAACAGTGAAAAAAAATATGCTCAACTCCAACTGTGATCTCTCACGCGATAATGTTCTGAGTGACAGCTGCCCTTATTAAAGAGATCATAAGCAGGCAACAGCTATCTGGGAAAAGTTACAATCATTTACAAGTCAAGTCCAGTGACAGAAGGGACATATTTAACCAATATAACACTGCTGTCTGTAAACAGATATCATGTCTGAAAATCTAAAATAGGATTCCAGAAGTATCCAAATATTGTAAATGAATGATGGCTCAAAAAAAGAGAATACAAAATAATAGACAATATAGACCCAGCCTAAAAAGACGGGTTACAAGTTTTTTATATAGTATTATTCAGTTGAATTATTAGCCAAAAATATTTTTTGCATTAAATTGGAGACAAATGTGAATATATATACCTAAATTTACTTTAGATACAGTTAGTTAAACAGTTAATATCAGAGTCGTAAATAGCCTACCGTTTTTATTTTGTAACAAACTAAATGGATGTGTTCTATACCTGTTCTGCCGTTGTATCCAACTAATCAGTGCTAATACATAATCACTATCTAGCTTTGTTAGACTCTATCTGTTGGGATGAAAACATTGTGCGCCGCATGTGATATCATTAAAGGTTTCTCCTTCCCTACCTTCAAATCATCAGAAAAACAAGTTATTAAAAATGTGTTAGAAGCTTGTAGCGCTTCATGTTTTGCTCGATCATTAGAGATCGGTAAAATGTCTCTTCATCCTCAAATTCACACAATGCTCTCTCAAATTACAAATGATTTCCCATGCAGTTAGGGTCTTTAAAGGGACGGTCATGTCATTTATTTTACATTATGCATTTCCTTTAATCTATCAGCATTTCCAGTCCCTTCCATGAGCCGAAGAAGAGTTATCTGGAAGATATCCTTTTGGCTTGAAAGGCTATTCGTCTGAACACTGCCGCTAGTGATGAATGCGATATCACATGAAACATGTGCCCCCAATACCAAAGCATACGCATACAGATAGTACGCCAGAGCTGCTGCTTGCCTGGAGACACAATTCTTTCAGCAGTCAGATTAATGAAGCAAGCATTTACTTCTAAACTCCCAGAGGTAAATACCCATTCATTTCCTCATCTATTGCAAGATCCAGAGACGGATATCAGGGGGGGGACACTAACACATACATCCAGACACTAACACTAACATACCTATACTCACATAAACACACACATAGGCACACTGACTATCTCAGACACTAGATACACATACTAATACACCCAGACACTCACAATAAAAGGCACACACTAATACAAACACACAGCCTTACTAATGTAACCAGACACTCACACTAACACAAACTCCCAGACACACAAACTAACTAACACGTACCCAGACACTCACATTAACAGATATTTTTCCGAACACACACATACACTAAAATATCTAGACACACTACCATACCTCCACACACTACCATACCCTCACACACACTAACATATCCAGACACACACGCTAACATACCCACGTAAATTCTAACACACCTGGACACACAAACATACCTAGTTTATCTTCAATGCAGCTCATACACAGTGGCGTTGAACCTTGCCTCCTCCATGAAATCTGTGTCTTTTACTTCTTTTTTGCCGCTAATGTCCCAGCTCTCTGTGGCAGCAATTGCCCTGCTGCCCCCCTGGATCTACCCATGATGTAAGAAGACCTTCGTAGTCTTTTGTAGGGATGTATATAATTTGGGGCTCCAATAGCAATTTGAATACTGGGGTGTGTAGACTGGGTATGCCCGGCCCCATGCTACTTCAACAAACAGCTGCTGGACTTTAAGTGCCAAGCCCACTCTATCATCGTCAGTCCGGACCTTGCTAGATCAAAGTTTTATGCATAATTAAGTTATGACTATCTGCTTTTGGTTCATTTATGTGTTTTCCATATCACTAACAACTTATTTAATTGTGTTTCATATTTTAATTGCAAGAACACAAGGCTATTTAGTTGCATTTTAAAACAAAGTGTTGATTCTCAGTATCATTAAATCTAAAGTAAAGGTAATTGTTAATAGCTTTAGTAACTTAACCATAACCATTGAAATTACATTTTGTGTTTGAACTGCCTGTTTGTCAGTCTCAGAAGTAAAATATGAATCGCAAAGATGTCATTTGATCCCTTACAGTGTATAATAAAAGGTAATCATAAAACAGATGAGCTGGTATCACGTTAGCCGCTTACATCTGTTGCTAAACCCCTAAACACACAGTAAGGGTATCGAACACACTATTGATGTAGGCCCAGTGTTGTGCAATTTTTTATGTTTGCCATTTAAAATCTTATAAAGCATTGTTGCTGTAAGGAAATCAGATTAACCATAATCAAAAGAGGATCAAGTTCCGAATTAGAGCTGTATAATACATTTTTTTAATATAATGAGCATACACGGGACTTGGCTGCCCAGAGAACCCTTTCTTCTGGGTGTTTGTCTGTGACCAAAGGGCAGGGATAGCTTCATGTAGGGGTGGAACTGGACCCGTTACATTTGGAGGAGCGGGGAATGGGTGGGGAGTGGGGATAACCAAACACTGCTCCCCTCCCTGGAAGATCTAGATATATTAGATATCACGTATTTTAATGATAATGAAATTTGTCAATCTTATTAAGTCATACAAATGTCTATAAACGAGGAGGGACCCCCAAGAAAATCGAAGCAGAGAGCTCCAAATTTACATTTCAGTGTTTTTTCAATTTCACTATATCTCACTCATGCTCTCAAAACTCTCTCTTTCCCTCTCTCTCACGCTCTATCTCACTATCTCCCTACCTTCTCTGACAATCACTTCAGAGTGCCCATCTCCCTTTTTTCAGCGCCACTTTCTTCTTTCTTGGCCCACTTCTCCCCATTATCCTGGCCTCCTGGAGCACTTACACCCAAGGGTAGATCCTCTGCGCACACTCCCGAACCCCCCCCCCGTTTGGAGGACAGGGGGAGAGACTGTCAGTTAAACAAACTTGATATTAACCAACAGACGCTTAAAAATGACTTTATGCTGTGCTGGTGTCTTTAAGAACATCATAGGTCAGTTAGAATGTTGATGATCAGAATAGATTTTAGCCTACTTGGGTCTATTGATACTACTCATGCTTTGGGTATTTATCTGAAACTCACCTGCATTATTCAAAGTTATAAAAGTTAATTGTTATTATTTATTTATTAAGTGTCGGCAGATTTTGCAGTTGTAAAAATAGTCAACAGACAGCAAAATTAAGCTTTACAGGTTTGATCACTATACTATACAGTGGAATACAACAAAATTGTTTGCACGCATTATAAGGGAACAGTCCCTGAAAGATAGACGGTGCTGGCCTTCAAAATGAATAATTAATCTCACTAATATATTTATAAAATATTGAGGGTCAGTTTGGCCCTTTTCACTGGTATAACTAAGTGAGTTGGCTTTGGCTCAGTCGCAGTATCTAGGCTCGTCCCTCACTCATAAACCGAAGATTCAAGCCTGCGCAAACTCCTCCAGCCATCAGCAATTTGGTCCTTTTGTGGGATCATATGAAATCTAACATGGAATTTCCTTTAGATTTATCTACATTCAGTGTATAATAATAATAATAATAATAATGATGATTTTCTTTTCTAAGGAAGATGTTGTTTGAACCTCTTGTTATTGTGCGCTTAATTTTACTCAAAATCAATCTATTACCATGCATGCTGTCAGCAGCTGCATGATTCTGTCTTATACATATAAGCATGCTGAAATTCACAAATAATATCTTGTGGATTATATTACATCATATCAATTTAAAAAGTTGTTAAGCAAACATTCAAAGAAAAAAAGGCAGTTTATATCCTGGTATAACAGTGAGAACTATATTACAAGCAATGTGTTTTTCATTAAATAAAGCTTGTAAATCAGCTTATATTTTCTGAACAGCGTTTTCCTAATGGATCAAATCTTACTAAGAAAGGACGGAAATGTGTCATTTAATTTTTCTACAAATTCATCTTTAAGCATTTAAAATGGCCAACGAGAGACCTTTGTCTTATACCTTAGTATAAGGGACCCTTGAGAGGAGTGAGACATTAATGCCTCTTAGAGTTATATCATTCATCGTTTGTAATATAATATTGGAAAGAGACATGTGCAAATGGGCCAAAAATGATTAGGGTGAATTTTTTATTTTGTTTTTGGTCCATTTGTTTTTCGACAACAAATTACTTTCCCTGCCCATTCGGTTTGTAGGAAAATTGAGGGGCATAAGCAGGGGCAGGGACTAAGTTTGTTGCCTGGTGCCCACATTCACATTCTCATTTACTCTCATTCTCGTTCATTCTCTCTCACAATGTTTGCCTACCTTCTCTGCTGACCACTTTCGGTTCTGCATCTTCTTGTTCTTCATCTTTTATCTTCTCTCTTTCATCTTCTATCTTAGCAACCTCCATCAAAATGGCTACACTTCCAGTGATGTCCTACCGCCCAGTGCTCCAATCGGGGGGAGGATATCACCTCTGACCTGATCAAAGAATCAGAAGAGAAGACATCACCAGAAGTGCCGTCATTTTGTCAGAGGTTTGCACCAGGTTATGTCCAATCCTCCATTGGGGTGAGAGGACCTCACCAAAAGCGCCACAATTTTGTGGAGGTGAAATTCAGCTAAAATTTCATCGCTTTCAGTGACATCCTTGCCCCGATTGGAGGACTGGACCAGAGGACGTCACCAGAAGCACCACCATTGTGGCAGACGTTCGCGTCCGGTTATGTCCATGAAGATTTGGCAGAAGAGAGAAGATAAAAAATACAAGAGAGAAGATGTTAGGGAGAGTTTGAAGAGTTAAGATGAAGAACAAGAAGTTATGGAAGCAGAAGCAAAGGTAGTAGTCAGAGAAGGTAGGGAAACATTTAGAGGGTGTGAGAGAGTGAGTATGTGAAAGGGCCCACAAATCTTGGACAAATATTTGAAGCTTTTTGCTTTGTCTTCGCCCGCTTCATACTGGATCAGGCTTCGTTTTCATGGCTTCGTTCGAATCGCCGAATGTACTAGTCCAATTGGAACCATACATTCTTTCACTTAGAGCTCAAGTACTGCAACTGCCTTTGGGCATTAAATGATACTAGAATAAGGTCATAGACAGAGGGTACTATGTATGGCCAAAAAAGTATGCGTTCCCCCCCCATCTCATTAAGTTTAGGTGTTTCAGCTACACGTGTTGTTAACGTGAATACAATCAAGACTATATGCATGGCATCTCCACAGAGAAACACTGCCAGCAAGGCTGTGGCACTGTCATAGGATGCCACCTTTGCCACAAATCAGTTCATGAAATTTCTACTCTGCTAGATCTGCCTCAGTCCACTGTAAGTGCTATTATTGTGAAGTAGAAACATCTAGTGTGTGTGTGTTTGTATGTGCTAGCATGATTGGATGTGTGTAAATGTGTGTTAGCATGAATGTATATGTGTGTGCGAGCATGAATGTGTATGTGTCATTGTGTGTGTGTATGTGGGTTTAAGCATGAATGTGAATTGTTTGTGTCTTAGTATGAATGTGTATGTATGTGAGTTAGCATGTGTAAGCGTGATTGTATATATTAGTGTGAGTGCTTGAAATTGTGTGTATGAAAATGTGTGCCAATGCATATGTGAGTTACCTGGGTGGATCACATAGTGTACTTGCTGTGGAGCCAACTCCTTACTATTAGTGTCTGACAGCTACTACAAATCAAATAAGTCTAATACAGAATTTTCTCCAGGCTAGGTCATGCTCTTTGCAAAATAATTAATATGCCGTAACTTTTTTTGAGATAAATACTAATAAGGAAATTTTTTAGAAAAGATAATTAGAAATTCTTTGCACATACCATTTATTCTGCAGTGAAAGTAATTAGAAGCATGAAGTGTTTGAAGAAAAAAAACACATTCTTCAGGAGAATGGGTAATCTTGGAACCTAAAAAAAATCTAAGAACTGTTTAAAGAGAATAAAACAGTGACAATTTAGCAGATTCAAGATCAATACGATGAAAAGATGAAATGCAGAACTGATTGTAGTGGTTATTATTCACTTTATTAGTTTTTAGATTGTCTTCTAACATTAATTAAATTCAATTTCTTGGAAAAAATAAATTTTGGAGAGAATTAAGATGTGATTCCGTATAGTACTTTGATCAATTACTTAGTGCATTTCAGATATGCTACATTGATCCTTTAAGTGCCGTCACTGAGAGTATAGCAGAAGTCAGGAAAATGCCAGTCCAGGATATCTCTTAATATGTAATATGCAATTATATTGCTTTTCAACTATGCCTTTCCGCTAGTATCAAACAATAGCTCACATTTGATGCTCAATATCTCATATTAAAATTGATTAAATGAGGACTATAGTTAAATTATGTTTTCCCAGTGTTAAGCCATAAGCCATAATTTTAATAAATGGTGATATGGAGAAAATGCTTTTCTACATACTGCTCTTTACCAGTTATATTCTCTTAATTCTGTTCATAAAGTAGACATATAGTGGTGTTGTAATCCATTGCACAAAGTTCTAAAAATGAAGGGTTAAACAGATATTTAAACTTCTTGCATTTTCAATAATTATGTACTTATTACGTGATTTAATTACCAGCAAAATTATACAAATGATCACCTTCCATTATTATTATTATCTTTTATTTATATTGCGCCAACAACTTACGCAGCGCTTAATACAATACATATATTCAAGGGGTATGACAAGACTAGAATTGTGACTAAGACAAACCGATACATTTGGTGGAGAGAGCCCTGCTAGGAAGCTTACAATCTTGAGAGAATGGGGTGACAAACATAAGTCAAACCATGACCCCAAGGATTGTGCCTGAGTAGAGAGAGATAGTCATGTTGTTAATGGGGATAGAGAATTCAGGTAGTGGAGTGGAGATGGAAGGAGAGAAGCTAATGAGTTTCAGTTTTAGAGAAATTTTCAGTAGCCGTTTGAATAATGAAGAAGAATAGCAATTGTAAATATGAGGAGATGAAGAGAGAAGATCAGAAGACAGGTAGATTTGGGTATCATCTGCATCCTGGAGGCCAATGAGTTGATGAAGTATAAAGAGAGAACCGCAGATGGCCAAGGACTGAACCTTGGGGGACACCAACTGAAAGTGGAAGGGGTGATGATGTCTTGCCAGAGAAGCTGACAGAGAAGGAACGGTTAGACAAATATGAGGAGATCCAGGAGAGAGCTGTATCCCAAATGCCTATAGAAGCAAGTGGGTCAAGAAGAAGGTGGTGGTCAACAGTATCAAAAGCAGCAGAGAGATCCAATAGTATTAGAATGGAGAAGTGACCTTTTGCTTTGGCAGAGAGCAAGTCATTGGAGACTTTTGTTAGAGCTGTTTCAGTAGAGTGAAAGGGTTTGAGTGGTGGTTGGTAGTTTAGGAGGGGGTTCTAAAGAAGAGACGTCTTGTCTAATAGTCTCGATCTTCTCTTTGAAGTGAGTAGCAAGATCTAGGGAAGTGAGAGAGGTTTGTGGTGTGGGCATGGAGGGATAGAGAAGGGAGCTGAAGCAACACACGAGCCATAAAAAGAAAAAGGAAAACAATATGACACAATGTCACACAAATATTGAAGGAGAAGGTCGCATTTAGGAACTATAAGCGGACTCAAAATGGAGAAGGAGAGAGCAAATATAAAGCTAAACTTAAGGATGCAACATGCATTGTTTTATAAGTTAAAACACAAAGGAGAAAATGTTGACATAAAAAGGAAGATAAAACCTTATTTTATGTAAGGAGAGTACACAAGGAGTCAGCATTAAAGACAAACAAACAGAGCAATATAAATAAGGATAGAAATATTGCCAAAAGCATTACTTCTTTTCTTCTTTTATAGAGGAAGATGAAAGGAAGGGACCTCCATTAGAAATGACCAACAGGGAATCATATACATCCTGTATGTTTACAGAGGAAACAGACAAATTGATAAGACCTTATGGGATAGACCCAAAGAGCTTCAGAGTGTCCTAGCAAAACTATTAGGTGACTTATTTTTTTTGTAATTCTCTTCTGTTGCAGGATCTCCACTTGTGGATAAAGGAACTAGATTGGTACAAAGGCATAAAACATGTCACAATAAAATAACAACAAATTGTTGAGTCAGATTGGAGAGGTTATGAGATAAATAGAGAGGAGTAAGAAGTAAGTATGACAGAAAGGATTGAAAAGGAGGATGTGTGAGTGTAAGTCATCAGGTCAGTTTGTCAGGGTATATAGTGTGGTTTATGTGGTGCAATGGCCATCATATAATACAAGTGAAACCGAAGAAAGATCTTTTATCTTAGTACAATGGACCCATGTGGAAGCCTTTAGGCTTAGGCAGGGCCGGCGCCACCTATAGGCAAAGTAGGCGGCTGCGGTCATTCCTTAGAAGCGCGGCCGCAGCTTGCGGTCACTTGATGGGAGGCAGGCACCCACGCAGGCAGTGCAAGCTCCCACTCCACCCAATACCGACCACGATCCGCATTTACTGAATGACCGTGGCTCGCGGTCACTATGGGGAGGAGTGGGAGCGAGTCAGCCACTATAAGTGGGTGTGGCAAAGGGGAGGGGCTTGTGGGGGTGGAGCCAGGGGACAGCAAAATTATGTTTTGCCTAGTATGGCAAAAATCCTTGCACCAGCCCTGGGCTTAGGCATCACGCAAGCCAAGATAATACGTACCCACTTGTTAAACTCTTTTTATATTTTGCCTCCGGCATTGAAGTATGATGAAGTATCCCTCCACCGGGTCAGAGGTCAGGTCCAGTCATGTAACATCTTTGTCTTTGTTAATGCAGAGAATCTCTGACAAATATGTAACACTTTTTTATTTGCAGTCTCAACAGATGGGCATAAAATACTGGGTTCTTCACTGTATGTGCAGAGAAACAAAAGTTTCTCAAACATAGCTTTTATTAAATATGAAAAATGTTTACATGAATTAATAAAGAAATAAAACTTTCTTACAAGAATATCGTGAATAATAATGTGATCAATGTTTTGTTCCACTTTTTCACACTTTTCCTTTCTGGCATTTTAATACAAATAATGTGATACAAAGAATGTTTTACAGTTATCTGTATGTGACTCGGGTCTGTATAAGGGGTGAGTGTGGGTATAAGAGCTCGTCCGGGGGATAAACTATATGGGGCTGCTCTCCAAATGTTTCCAGGGCTGCTTTTCATTCCCAGTCCGGCCCTGTTTGGAAGTATTCACCTGTTCAGAGTGGTGGTCTTCTTCCTGAACTACTGAAAAACCCAAGTTCCATGTTCTTTTCTCAGTTTATCCATCCAGATGTACTCTGTGGATGGTATGTTTTCATGCCAGTGCAGTATGTTTGTGTTTGTGTAGTGTACACAAGTCCCTTTGGAAGATCTTGTTAGGACCTGGGAGGGTACCTCTGGGATCAGTATTAGGAACCCATACATTTTAATATTTTTATTAGCGATATTGCAAAAGATCTTAATGGTAAGTTATGTCTTTTGTACAAACTACTTTCATATGGATACTGGAGCGTCCCTTTAAGTAAATAACTTGAAATAGAATTTGATGGCGGATAAGTACCATTTGGCACATGTAATCAGCTAGTCTGTGTTAATTCTTTGAATGACACATAGTCCTTACATTATATCTGGAAATTAAGTCTTAAAGAACCATATAATCAAAAGGACACTAATAAGATTTTAAACTAACCTAAAGGGTTACTTGAAAATATTATTTCTTTATATGAACCCTGTATGAACGTGCTATTGATGAAATAAGTAGAATCTTTATGGCAACATTAAAAACTTCACTTATTTACTATGTTCAGAAAAAATAAACACAAAAAATGATTTATTTAAAAAAAAAAACGTATAGCTTATATTATTATCCCCAAGTAATCGATAACATTATACAAGCTATTAAGACAATTTCAATGTAAATTATGTTTTTTTTTCTCCAAAACATATACATTATGTATTAGCTATGACTCAAAAGTGTTATATGTATGCAATTAAACATGGAATTTCTCAACGCATAGCAAATATCAATAATGCTGGATTTTAATTAAAACTAATTTAGAAAAATAAGCATAACGGATTAAATTTGTTATGTATGAATGAAACCGTTATAAATACAATGAGACAAATATCAGTGGAAGCTGTAATGTTTTTCAAAATGATTCGCTCTAAAAAGTCAGGAAAATAGTATTTTAATTTTAAATGGCAAATATACTTATTTCCTGTGGCACACGTCTAAGGTACAAAAATGATATAGATGGATAGATAAACTAGATTACATATGCTTATTTATTGTACTAAATTGTAAAGACTATAGTGTAAGCTAGACTCCACATGTTCGTCTTGGTGGGAGAATAAAATCTTCGTATTCCACGAATATACGCCCGTTCCTTTGTTTGGTTTGGGCGAATAATCGTGTACATTCTTCGTGTTCGTTTTCAGAAGGGGTTAATACGAGGTTAACGCGGTACGGACTAAGCAGCAGCTTTGGCGCCCCTGCTAGGGACCAATAGAGTCGCTTGTACAGACTTTTAAATCCCTGGTGCTGAAACACTCATAGAGCCGCTCGTACGGACCTTTAACTTTTGGAGAGGAGAAACCAATGGTCTCCCCAGGCCAAGTTCTGCCGTGAGGGGTTAAAGGTCTGTACGAGCAACTCTATTGGTCTCTGGTACGGACCTCCAATTGTCTCCCCAGGCAGAGCTTCACCGTCAGAAGTTAAAGGTCCATAAGAGCGACTCTATTGGTCGCTGGCAGAGGCCTCCTCTAGCATCAATCAATTGGTTGATACCAGAATAGGCCCCTGCAGGCGACCAATAGAATCGCTCGCACTGACCTTTAACTCCTCACGCGAACTTTAGATTGCTGTTAACCCCTGCGATGCTGCGTGGTTAAGGTAGGCTAGATGGGGAAGGGACCAGGGAGATTAGTAGATTAACGAAGACGAAGATGAACATGAAGATTCTCCGTGTGGTGTGTCTTCATCTTCGTGTATGTTTTGTCGCCGTCATATTTGTTTCTTTAGTATTCGGGTTGAACAACAAAAAGGCACCCTTCATGTTAATTTTCATGTTCGCCCAAATACAAATGCACAAGTCTAATTTTGAGGAATTTATGATAAATAGAAAAGGTACAAAATAGTAAAGGGGTTAGAGAGTGAACGAACAGAATCAAGAATGAGCATCAAGAGGTAATGATTGGGATGGTTTAACCATTTAATAAAAAATGCATATAAAAATAATATTTAGTTCATGTCTTTTAAGAAAATGTTGAAAATGGATATGTTTTATGCAGTGATTTATTAGAAACAAAAAGTGGGTTGGAAAAGAACCAAAAAGGGAATTGGAAAAGCAAAATCTATTCTTCCAAGGACTGTCCTTCCCTCCCCCCTATCATACATCTTATTAAAATGTCCAGCAATAAACCAGGTGACTTTCTGACCTTGAAAATGTTCCAGCGCTGTTCTGAGTTTGGCAGATAGTTCTACTAAGCAAATGTGAATGGGGATATCACTCATAACTAATGAAAAAGATAAGTTTTCCAGCATTTGTAGATACAAAAAGGTACATAAAACATTTTTTCTATGGTAGGTGCTGGCATGAAACTAAGGTATCAATACATTTTGGGTTTTTTCTTACCCCATATAAGCCAATCTAATTTCCTTTTAATTTTCACACTGCTTCACAGATCACAAATAATTAATACACTGCATATGTTATTATAATTCCTATAATTTAAGATAAATAAAACCCACATAATAAACCTATAGGAGCGGTTAAGCCCATACTGGCCATTTGACTGAAGGAGCTTTACACTTACTCCCCATCTTTCAGTGTGCGGCCATGTGTTGGATATAGTATGACAGCCTCGCATGCAACTATCATCGTTCCTAATTTCCTAAAATATCTACCTGGTGTAAATCCACAATCATGTAAAGATGCAACATATATTATATGGTCATATTTGGTACTTCACTTTCTTCATTTATCCAGTAGCATAACTACAGTGGTTGCAGTGGTCATAATGTTATGGCTGAGCGGTGTGTGTTGTGTTTGTGTGTGAGCATGAATGTGAATATATAAGTGGTGTGTTAGTATGAGTGTGTTGGTGAGTATGAGTAAGTGTATGTGTATGTTGGAGGGGGCAAGGGCAAAGATGGCATAGACAAGCTAATTGGGACACTGACAAGCAGGGGGCAAAGATGGCACAGGAAGACTGTTGGGGGCAATGGTGGCACAGTGGGGCATGTTGCTTTGTAAAGTTGATCCAAGAAGACTAGTCCAAATCCTTTAAGTCTTGTTGACAGCTCCATTCCACATAAATAACTATTAGTATTTATAGAGCAATTAGGGACAGAAATGTTTCCAGAACAACTAGCACAGAAAACATTTACACTCTAACTCCATCAAATCATCAGTGTATACTTTGTACCTTTTCTGAAATGAAAGTTTTCATTGTGATTCCTGATATATTATATTTTAAAACATGTAGGATGACAACTTTTAGATAATGTTTTTGCACAGTTACAAGCTTCAGACTTACCGTATGGCATTACATTATGTTATCAATAAAGCTATGCATTGATTATGGCAATATCATCATGAATGGATGTCAACTTAAAAAAATAATAATAAAAAAGATTATAGCTATCAGATGATAAAACCTTCAGAGAACATCACACATAACCATATCTGTTTTTTTCCACAGTACATTCCAAGGCTACCGAATTCCATATAATTAAATGTAATACTAGTGCTGATACAGGCATTTCGTAGTCAATATTAATAAGGTTTTTGGACTTTGGGATACTTTAACCCTCATCCCACACCAGTCTGCCTCTGATTGGACATTATTGAGAAATTCATTTTCTTTATTAAATAGACCCAAAGGGTCTGTGATTAATTTATTAATTATTGGAGAGGTAAAAGTTTTTGGTAATTGATGACTATTTACATAATGATGTGAATAAGAACAAGATCCAGTTACTGTATTAAACAGATTAATAGCAAAAAAACAAACTTGGGAGTAGCTCCAGACCTGAAGTGTAGTGATCTCTCTCTCTCCCAGTGGGTGCTGAAGCGCGTGGGATCCGGTGCAGAAATCCACTAGGTACAAAGGATCAGAGGTTGCCAGCTGACACCAAGGAATAGAGAGGAAGCGTCCATTGTAAAATATATCAAAATATAATCAAGTCCTTTAATCAAGAAGTGCATTTGTAGAGGAAACTGAAAATGCATATAGAGATTTAAGTTTAAATTTCCTCCCACAAAACAACGACACCCTTTATATCCCAAACCATGCAAAGATAAGGGAAACATTGACAGGACAAAAAACCATAGAGCAGCTATACAGCAAAATGCTATTATCATGAAACAAATCAATACAATTGTTGCAAGTGTTTTATAAGGGAGCAATGCATAAAGTAATTAAAGTATAAACAACAATCAAGTTAAGTAATACTAAATACAGCACAAAAACAAAGGCTTACAACCCATCCAGGTACTAACCAGGCCTGACCCTGCTTAGCTTCTAAGATCAGACAAGAATGGGTGTATTCAGGGTGGTATGGCCATAGGTTAAAAATGTTTGTTAAGTAGGATAAAGAATGATTCTAACCAATATAACAGCTAACTTCGTATTACGAGTTAAGGCCCTGAGGAATTCTAGTACATAAAGTAAAAATCCAAAAGACTTCTCTTTGGTTAAGTTTTAAAGTTGTGTTACTACCTCTTTGGGTGCCTATAATTCTTTCTATACCAAGAAATGAAAAAAAGGAAGTGTCTCCATTACAACAGTGAGCAAAATGCTTGCCGATGGGAGACTTCAAGTCTTTAGTGTCTATCCTAGTTAAATGTTCCCTGATTCGGGCCTTAAGCTGGCGTGTAGTACGCCCCACATACTGAATGCTGTTTTTTTTTACAGAGAATCAAATAAATAACATTTTCAGTCGAGCAGTTCATATATTGTTTAACAGTATACGTCACATTGGTGACTGAAGATTTAACGTCTCTAGATCTATTTACAAATTTACAACACTTGCATATATTATGACCACAGTACATTCCTGTACTATCCAGCCAATTGCGAGTTTTAATATTATTAATCTTAGGGAGCTGACTTGGAGAAAGTTTGTCAGCCAGGGAATATGCTTTTTTGGGGACAAATCTTATACCCTGTTTCGCTATTTTGCCATAAACCTCATCTGTTTTGAGGATGGCTAAATGTTTATGAATTATACTCCGCAGCTTATTAAATTCTTGACTGCAGGGGGGAACAATTAATTGGTTAATAGATTAAGGGAATTTAAACATGCATGGGGTAGGCATGTCCTGAAGTCCTGCTTGCAGTTACCCTTGTGTGGTCTTCGTGTTTAGACGCTCTAGACGTTCTCTCCTAATTTGTGATATCCTGTGTACCAGTTCCTGTCTTGTGTGACTACCTTCTCCGTGTACCAACCTGGCTTGCTTCCGACGGTCCATTTAGCAGACCCAGCCCTTCTACAATTATCTACGCTACTGCCATTATTTTACTCATTTTACATGCACTAGTTCTCCTACCAGCCTTTCTGGATATTGAGGCATTTTAAGCCGAGTTTAGGAGGAGATTGTTGCCTTTTTTAGCAACATACAGCCTTTCAATAAGGGGTTTGCGATGGCTTCTGAAAGTGAATAGATGATAGATGAGTGCATTAAAAAAAATACTTACCTAAGGAGAAGATGCAGTGCACCACCTTCTCTGTGGCCCCTGATTTTGCACTCCTTATTGGCTGCTTGAAGGAGTCAATCAGTGGCAAGGTAGCTCTCTCATTCAAACCACATATCAGCAGATCTGTTCAGCTAAACACATCTACAGCCCACCAACCAGTTGGGGGGGGGGGTGAAAAGCATATAGGGGATACTGCAGAATCTGTAAGTACTGACTACAAAATGCCATTATTTCAGGATATGCTTTTCCCTTAAATACCTGCCTAAATATATTCAGGCAGCTTCGTTCTTCACTGTCTTTATCCTAAAAGGTCCAGGTGGATCATTGGCAAGTCCCACAATCGCTTGAAGCCAAGACCTTAACCTGAAGGAGAACAGGCCGGAGCAAGAAAAGCTTTATTTTGGTCTCGAGGGGTGCATTTGTTTCTCTGACAGTCCAGCTATCATGCATCCAGGGGATTGCCTCCATGGAAAATGTGAATGCCACCATGTAACAACAAAGTGGACGGTTGGATACCATGAAAATTCAAAGGGACTTCTTACCTATCATATGCATTAAAATGCATGTAATGGCAGAAGTGTTCATTTAAGGAAGTGTAATTATAAATTAAACATTTGCAAGTGGCAAACAAGTACATATGAGTTGAAAATCATGTTAAACTCAACGTGTATCTCACGCAGACTAGGCTACTACATGAGTATTGCATCAACTTGACGTCAATGTGAGCAATAAAGGTACCCAAGTTGCTTGTTGAGATGCGGCCTGCAGGAGCATTTGAGTTGTGTAAATCACTTTGGTAGAATTTTTTTTCACATTGCCTAACCTTTCCACGCCACCAAACTATTCCCCAACAGCCTTTTAGTCTTAACATAGTGAGTATTTATAGTTTCTAGGGACTGTTTTGTTTGTTTTTGGTTAACAGACTTACAATCAAGCTTATTTTTTTCTTCTGTTTATACCAAGGAAGAACCGATGACGGAGCCCCTGCTGGCTAATTTTAAGAAACCGTTGCAACAAACATGGGATTGGCTGACACAAGAAAAAGTGCTCAAGCAATTAAATACTGTTAAGGTAGACAAGGCCCCTGGACCGGATGGTATACACCCAAGGGTACTGAAGGAACTAAGCCTAATTCTGGCCCAGCCACTATTGCTAATCTTTAGGGATTCTTTCAGCTCGGGCGTAGTTCCATTAGATTGGCGCAAGGCAGATGTTGTGCCCATATTTAAAAAGGGATCAAAATCTCAACCGGGCAATTACAGGCCAGTAAGCTTAACATCGGTAGCGGGGAAATTATTTGAAGGGTTGCTAAAGGTATACATTCAAGATCATATCTTGATCCATAATCCAATTAGTAGAAGTCAACATGGATTTGTGAAAGACCGGTCTTGTCAAACCAACCTATTAACATTCTATGAAGAAGTTAGTAAAAATATAGACCTGGGGTTGGCTGTAGATGTGATTTATCTGGACTTTGCTAAGGCGTTTGATACGGTTCCGCATAAAAGGCTACTCTATAAATTAACAGAAATAGGCTTAGGGGCAAATGTCTGTATGTGGATCAGAAATTGGCTAAAAGATAGAATGCAGAGGGTTGTTGTGAATGGATGTTTCTCAGCCTATACGCAGGTATTAAGTGGCGTGCCTCAGGGGTCTGTCCTCGGTCCTCTTCTTTTTAATTTATTTATAAATGATCTCCCAAGCTGCATTAAGAGCCATGTCACAGTTTTTGCTGATGACACAAAATTAGGCCGGGTAATTCAGACTAATCTTGATGTTTCTTCATTGCAGGAAGATCTAGACAGAGTTGGGGACTGGGCGTGCAAGTGGCAGATGAGGTTCAATATAGAGAAATGCAATGTTATGCATTATGGTAAAAATAATAAAAATGCAACCTATTCTTTAAATGGAATATCCTTGGGCGAAACTACCAATGAGAAGGATTTAGGAATAACGGTTGACAACAGACTTGACAACAGTGCGCAATGCCAGCAAGCAGCTGCGAGGGCCAATAAGGTTTTAGCATGCATAAAAAGAGGTATTGATTCAAGGGAGGAGGATATCATCTTGCCTCTGTACAGGTCATTGGTAAGACCTCACCTTGAATATGCGGTACAATTCTGGGCACCGGTCCTTAAAAAGGACATTATGGAAATAGAAAAAGTGCAAAGGAGGGCTACGAAATTAATAAGGGGTTTGGGAGATACCAGTTATGAAGAGAGGCTAAAAAAGTTAAAATTATATACACTGGAGAAACGGCGTCTCAGAGGGGATATGATAACATTATATAAATACATGCAGGGCCAATATAAAGAGCTCTTCAGTGACCTGTTCATTAACAGAAATATACAAAGAACAAGAGGTCACCCTCTGAGACTGGAAGAGCGCAGATTTCATAGACGACAAAGGAAGGGAGTCTTCACAGTGAGGACAATTAAGGTATGGAATTCACTTCCAAGGGAGGTAGTGTTATCCAATACATTAGATACCTTCAAAAGGGGCCTCGATATTTTCTTAGAAAGGCACGATATACAGGGATACAAATAGAATAATATTAATATTTTAGAGCTTCTTGATCCAAGGAGAAATCCGATTGCCTCTTGGGGTCAGGAAGGAATTTTTTCCCCTGATGGCAGAATTCGAGGTAGCTTAATTGGGGGTTTTTTGCCTTCTTTTGGATCAAGAATAGAAAGGTTAGGTAGAAGGGTTGAACTTGATGGACTTAGGTCTTTTTTCAACCCTATGAACTATGTATGTAACTATGTATATTCTAAAAGAAAAAATCTAGGCTATGCATAAATTTACCTTTAAATTTGAGAAACTTTGTGAAGCAATTTATAAAGTCTAGATTAGAATATAAGTTTTCTTTGAAACGCAAGAACCCAGACAAAGAATTTAATGCACCTTATTGAAATATGTATGAGTACTAACAACTCCTCTAACCATAATTACTCTATAATTGCAAGCCTACGCATGTGTGAGGCAAATAAGTAATTTGCATTGCATTCGTTTAGGTCTCCCAATGTCAAGCGTTTCTGAATACTAACTGAACTTGTTTATTGAGGGGGGGAAAATGGTTTCTACTACAAGCTATGCATAATATCTGCTAGGCATATAAAGATTTTTTGTTTTGTTTTTGAAGAATGCATATTTAGGGTGTCAGGAAAAGTAAACTGTCCCTTTAAATGGACGACTCGGAAAGCACAAAGGCAATATTCGAAAGGTCTGTTTAATAAACTATACAAAACTGTACTTAAATGACATCAGCGCTTACCAGCTTCTAAAAGCACCACTTGAGCGAAATAATTTGTTAATGACAGCGTTCACCAAGAGTTACGCATGACCTGCTTACCTAGCATCTCCCCAGACCTGAGGAAGACAGCTAATTATGGAAGTGAGTGCTGCAAAAATGTTTCTATGCGCATACCAGATTCACAGGAAACTATTTTTTGTAAAACAGAAGCATTTCAAAGTTGTTGCTCATTATTTTGAGTCGGAAAGAAACCCAAATGTTGCTCAGGCCAGACTGCATTTAAAATACAGGCTATAGGCTAGTAAAATGCCAACTGGCGCACTGAGGGGTGATTTATAATAACGTAACAAGAACAAATTTCTGCTGCACATTATAACAACAAAAAGTAATGGAACTGGTAGCTTAGCACCAAGCTATGTCTGTTGTAACCTCGACTTCTGGGCTAGGTTTACCCCAGATTACCCCAATAATAAAACACAACCCCCCAAATTATTTTGGCTAAGATAAGGCCACAGCCACTATATTTATCATATTGTCACATTGTCACATCAAGACCTAAAACAATAAAAATAGGCGCATTCACAAAGACAATGACTCCAAAACCACAAACACGGAAATATATACAACAAACCCATCAAGCATGCCAGGTACTAGGGCCAGATGCTTCCACCCGGACCTAAGGTTCCAAGAACCCACAAAGAAGGAACCACCACTGATCACCGCATTAACCCCTTGGATACCTGGCAAGCTGCTGCCCCCTAGACTGTGACAAACTCAGCAAACATCTTCATCTTGGCTCCCAAAGCCTCACCCTATATAACCTCACACCAATACCTCTTCCCTTAAATCCCTATTGCCGCCAATAGCTTATCTTTACTCTACACTCCAGTTAAAACCCACTCTAGCCCAATACGGAACCCACCCCACACCCACCCTGGGCTTCATTGTCTGAAATGGAAGACAACCTAATTATAAAATGGCAAAAAATGTTTTTGAAGAACAAAACATTGTCAAGTTCTGTGGCTGTCTTAATACATTTCAGTCTGGCATTGCACCTACCTATGTTGTATACATCTCCCTCAATTTCCCTGTGAGCTAGATACCATGACGCTAATGATATAAGAGACCTGACATTTTTTACAATCAGAATAAGAGTGATGCAAATAACCTAGATGGATGGATCCAGCAGCCAGGTCATGGTTTAGCATCCATATGATAGAACTATGGTCTGCACCAAATGTTGCTTATGAGTCAAATAATTAACAAATGTCAAGGCTACCAGTATCATGTGACTTCAAGTTGCCTATGCTATTGATAGGCAGACATGAGACTGTGCAGACCACAAAATCAGAAGAACATTGGATGAATGTCCAGTTTTTCCAAATGGACTAGGTTATCATAATGTGTTACAAATAAAACAATAACCATCATGTCATGCATTTAAAATGGCATACCATGTATGCAGTTTTTAGGCTCTAGCCACCTTTTGTCAGAACTTTTAAATATTTATAGAAGAAGAATATCTTTTTGTTACTGAAAAACAGAAACATTATTGGTCCCAGTACTATTTTACACCTCCAAGATTTAGTTTTAGACACAAACGAAACATGAAAATGTTCAGGTCTGATTGGATTACAGAAAGGGAATGCATATTTGCTCTCTTGTGTTGTATTGGAGAGACACTGGATAGCGTTCTTTAGCTAAGCATAAAAAAAACAATACGTCAGCTGTACCTCATCTGAGTAGTAATGAATCATTCACATGGAACAATAGTCCTTCTACTAAATATTCCCAAAGGACTGGGGCTGTAAACAGAGACAATAAGCAGATCCGCAGTGACGATAACTATTCACAGAGAACTTCTCCTCCTGCTCAATACTTCCTTAACAGATTTATTTATTTACTTATTAAGGTTAAAGTAACTTAAACGGCTAAAAACAAGCTTAAGGTTAATAAATATTGTTCAAATGAAAGACCTTTGCCAGCACTTCTATAGCAAAGGTACTTTAACTCCTCTTGGGGATTGCTTTTGCAAAACATGATGATAGAACATGAATGATGCCCACGGGGGGGGCAGCATGGGCCATAGTAGACCTTGGATGTTGTGCAGAGGAGGCGTAGGCTTTTTGGCAGGAAATTTGGGGGTGGAGTTGGGGATAGATTATTTAAGTGGCTGTTTTCCCGGGCTTAGGAACCATTCTTGCTGTTAGCTAACCTGGTTGCGTGTCCTACCCTCCCTCCCTTTATATTTGTATACTGGTTTTGGGTTTGTGTTGTTTTTGTCACAGTCTGTGGGGCGGCAGCTTGCCAGGTATCCAGGGGGTTAATGTGGTGGTAAGCGAATTGTTGGTAACAACTGGTGGGAGGTTCTTGGCTGTCAGTGCTGGGAACCTCAGGTCAGGGTGGGGGCATCTGGGTATGTCCCTTCCTTAAATGGTATTTGGTTATGGTACCTGGATTACTTTGCAAGCTTGGTGTGTTTATTGTGTTTAATGTATATATTTACATGTTTGTGTTTTGAGTCGTTGTCCTTGTTAACGCGCCTATGTTGATTGTTTCAGGTTTTGGTGTGACAATGACTCTAATAAATAAAATTGGCTGTGGCCTTTTCTTATCCATATTCTATGGTGTGTGGTCATTATTGGGGGGGTTAAGCCTAGCCTGGAAAATCAAGGCGACAACAGTCAATATATTTGCAACTATATGTTATGGGGCAATTCTGTCCTTAAAGACTATACCAGCTGACTTCTCTGGATTCAAAGTATTAATAAGCCATATTATGAGTATCCCCATTTACAGCTGGCCTCTCTTGCAAATGAGCTGTATGGCACTGGACACCAACTTACCCTACATACCCATCATTCAGCAATACCAGTAAAAAGGGGATTGTACAGTTCCAACGTATTGAAAAATATCATGACGCACACTCTTGCATTTAACAGAGTGTGATACAGAGTCATCTTACACTTTCCCTCACTATTCAGCAAACCTAATGGAAATGGCTTTGAACAGTAGGTAAAAATTGATATCATATTTCTAAAGGAAAGGTCATCCAACGCAGCTAAATACTGGATGCAGTGGTGGAGGCTGGGGACAGAAATGGAAATTATGTGTTAAACCATACCCTTTAACTAAGGATATAGTGAAACAAATTAATTAGTGAAAATGTAGACCTCCATAATGGCCCTTTCATAAACATTTCATATATGAAGATAAATTTGCCAAATGAGCCAATTAAATATTATGCCCTGGCTCTTGTTCATGGATATCCCATGCTTGGCATAGTCTAGCTGCTATCTGTAAGGAAGACAGCCAAAGGGCAAGCAATAAACTTTTCCAAGGTTGCCAAAGTTGTTGTTTGATGATTCTACTTGGATCGATAAAATCTTGAAACACGTCCAGAAAGGCTATTCTGTATCTAGCAGAAAGTTCCTGAACGTGATCTATTATTTATTTTTTTGTTACATTTTCAAAACTACATAATCTTTAAATGATTTGTTTTGTAAACTACAAGAAAATGTAATGCATTATTATGTTATTCATAAAAAATGAGGCTTTACTGGATGTATGAAAAGCACGTAAAAAAAGGATAAAGTCATTGGCTAGAGACCCTATAGTAGTCAGAGAGGAACAATAGCATAAAAAGGTCGAAACAGGGCAAAAGTCGAAAGAGACTGCAATGTAATTGGAGGTCTCATTAGGTTCTCTGGAACTTTTGCTCATTGAAGACAAAGCTCTGTGAAAGGCAATAGGGAGGAACAGATTGGAGGGGGGCTGTGAAATGGGAAGCAATATGACGTTAGCATGAGTGTGTTACAGTATAGTATTAGAGTGTGTAAGTTTTAGTATCTAGTGTTACCAAGTGTGTCAGTGGGTAGCAGCGTATGATGTTATTGTGAGTTTGTGTGTACGGTGTTGGAGTGCCATGGGTGAGCCTAGGATTAGTGGTGCCTGGGAGATGGAGGAGCAGGAGGAAAATGTATGTGTGTGTATGTAAGTTTTGCAGAGTGAGTGTGTTAAGTGAGTTTACATGTTAGTATGTATGCTTCTTAAACGTCACTAACCCTAAACTTGCCCTTTTCTCATAAGTTGTGCTGGGTAGGGCATTGGGTGGGACAGTGGGGGTGGGCATGGGGTGGTCTGATGGGAGGGGCATGGGGACCAGGTATTAAAGCATGTAGTGGGCCCCAAGATTTCTGATGGCAGCCCTGTACACAAACGCACTCTAACACCATGCATTAATGAGGCCCCTGGGAATTAGCGTAGCTAAATGGACAGGACCATGTATGTGCGTGTGGGTGAGTGCTTTTTGATTGGGGTATGTAAATGTGAGGGGCGGGAGTCCCTAGGGGATATAGGGCCCTCTGGGTGACCACGGTCAGTGTCACTTTTGGCAGAACGGCTGACAGTACTTACCTGCTTCCCACCCTCCCTGCCTAATTTTGTGTTCTAACTTTCTTTTCTTTTGTCACAGCAGGCGGTTTGTGTGTCCTTGCCGATCTGGTTTGGTAAGTGGTGGAGTTTGGATGCTGGTTTGAAGGTAGGCCCAATCCTCCCCTGACCTCTGGTGTTTTATTGGACGTGCCCACCAAGCTTATGGTCGGCTGGTTTTGGGACAGCGGAAGTTAGGTGTCGCGTTTGTTTGGATGAGGGGGAGGTGAGTAGCTGTGTTTTGGAGTTTTCGGTGGTTAGCGGCCGGCAAGGACGGGGTTAAGTTCAGGTACTGCGTTGGACATGTTTGAAGGGTTTTATGTTTTGGTATGTTATATTTGTCTATCGGTATTTATTGTTGTTTATACTTTGGATGTTTGGTTGTTTATTTGTGTATTTATGTTACTTTATGCAATGTCTTTTAAGGCCACCACAGTCTGTTGTTATGTTTTGTTAATAAAGTGAGCTGTGGCATGTTTTATTCATTTCGGTCTCTGTGTCTTTATTTGGTGGGTTATAGTGGTAGCTGGGTGTTAAAGCACAGTACACACTACCTACATACATGCACTTACACGTGCAAACACCACACACTGACTGTCATACAGTAACACACTTTCAAACACCACACGCTTACACATACACACTCATACACCCACTCTCATCCATGCCGCTCACACCGCTATTCCCTTACGTCATGTGGAGCTCTGTTCACACTGCAGCTTGCACTTTCTGTGTGAGCTACCTCGCCACTTAAGTTTCGCTGATCAGCTAATTTATTGGTGGTATTAGAAATTTCACAAAACCCTGTTAAACCGGTAGAAATTTAGATTTTCCTGCATCTTTATTTTACGCATGTTTTCCTAACTTGGTACCAAAAATATTTGTATGTAAACAGATTGGCCTTCCAGCAGAAGTGGTAGAGGATAATACAGTGAAGAAACGTAAACATGCGTGGGATAGGGATAAATAATATCCTGAACACAAGACATGGACAGGACCGAATAAGTCTTTACATCAGGAAGAATAAGCGCTGCGTAAACTGTTGGCGCTATATAAATAAAAGATAATAATAATAATAATGGGCAGACTAGATTTAAAAGGAATGGATAAATTCAACACTTTCTGTCTACACACAGGATTTTCCATTCACACAATGTGGAAATTGACACACTTAAAAAAGTCAACATTATTTTCAGTGGAACAAAGAGAACATTTAGAAACGTGAAAATTCCCTTTAAGTAAAAACAGGGCTTCCCGCCTTTTCTCGGTAGCGGAAAAAACAATTGTGATTGTCACAAAGTGACAAAGAGATCATCTTGAATGCTAATTCAGCATGATGTCAAATTTTAATTAGTGATGCTGGCAACGCAAAATTATCTCAACCCATGTGTGTCCTTAATCAATTTTATTGAACATTAGCACTTTCAGACTAACAGATTGACTAAAGTAACAACTCCTGCCTGAGAAGCATTGTCTGCACGAGGGCATACGAGGTATCTGATCTATTGTGCACCTGCTGCTGGTAGGAGACCGGCGCAGACAGATTGGGAAAGAATTTAGCCGGGAAATAACAAGAGATTCATCAACGTTACATTGTGCAAATTCGGCAGACTTTGCAAATGCTGAGAAAGCTAATGCTTTTAATTACTTGTAAGTATATCAGGCCTCTGGGTAATAACTAAACCCAATTCATGTGTAGAAGTCCCACCAACAGTACCGTTACCCTTAGAAAAAGCTGCAATGGACCACCTCAAGGCTGGACTGTCCATCGGGCACACTGGGCAAATGCATATATATATATATATATATATATATCTAAATCTAAAATCGCAGGTTCCGGGGTGCAGGCTCAACCAGATCACTTAAAATATCCGAAACCCTTGCACAAATTAATAATGTGTTTCACCACACAACCCAATCCCAGTAACATGTACACAAAAATATTTAAACAAGATCAAAGATTGTTTCTTTGCTAGAAAACGTATTTTCAATGTAGCGTGACTCTTAGAACTATGGAAAATGTATTATCCGGGTCAATAATAATTTCAATCCATGATAATGAGCAAATATAGAGATAAAAAAAGTATAGGCACCACTGGTGCCCTTATGCAGAAGGGGTTAATAAGGCCCTACCAGTTCTAAAGTAAGTGCCCCTCTCCTAATGAACAATGTTACCACTGGGGGTAATTTCCATCTGGGCTCCCTGGTTAGGCGCCTGAAAATAAGGAGTAGCTGTATGGCTGGAGGTTTCCCGCCAAAATAAATGTGGCAGGGAATTTTACCTACGAGCGGAAGAAGACGCCTGTCTGCCGCCGGCCCTGTGGGGTTGGGGTAATGATAGTGTGGTTGGAAGACGTTGGCAGAAGGGTCCCTGTTTATAAGATGGAGTGTGGCTAGCCTGAGACAGCAATGGGCCCGCTGAGGGTGTGAGATGTGAAAAACGGGCACGGTAATGAGGGAGCCCATTATTCTGCCCCAATGTGTTTAGGTGAAAGACCGGTGGCATATGGCGGATGGAATTTACCATGGCCAGAATGTTAGGCTGGGGGTAGTAGACCTGGTGGGTTAGATTTGTTGCTTGTTATGGTAGTGATTAGAATTAAGGTTATCATGGTGGGTTCTGTTTACGCATATGGTTAGTAAAGTGATGTCGCTGCATTTGATAAATGGCAAATTCAAAATCCAGTTGGTCATTGTGTCCTTGTGTATGTTAAACATGGGTATTCACTGACTCAAAATGGGCAGCGCAAGGGTCAAGCAAATCCCCCTCCAAGAAAAAAATGTCCAACGCAAGGGAAAAATCTAAATCTGATAGCACCACACGGGCTGGATGCATGAGTATAAAACCCTATGTGTGGCTGCTGGCACCCACTGACCCTAAAGTGCCAGGGCCACTTAGTCGTTCCCAGTCCAGCACCCTAGCACACACTAAGTTGCCTAATTTTTGCACCAGTTTTGTCAGTAAAGAACTACCATTTGGCACAGAGGTCTCATTAATATAAAAGGGGGCACTCAGTTGTTATATAAGCGTATATGGCGGCTGGTGTGTTCCTTTAGTCATCATCACAGACTAATGTATGAAATAACACAAGAAATAACTATGGATGCAATTTAGCAAAAAAGCTTATAAGTAATGTGAGTGTGAAACGCGTTAGGCTCGTATCCATTGTGTACCTTTCCGGTCTCGTTCATGTTATGCAGGATTCTCACTACAGCCCCACACAATCTATTTTTGTTAATTATTTCAGTCTCAGAATACTCACCTTAGAGGGAACATTGATTGCAGCCAAATAAAATAAACACAAAAAAGAGCTTCCAGGCAGTTGCAATTTCTATTTCTTTAGTAATTCAGTAAAGGTGTTAAAACTTTGGAGTCATACTAACCTCTTCCCGCAGATCTCAGGACTTTATTGTTATAGAGTAACACCTTACAGCGTATGTGGAAATAATTAAATCACACCTAGTAATTATTGACAACAAATAAATTAGGTAGTAATTAATGTGCAGCTCTGCAGTGCTCTGCACAATGGCATTTGTTGGAAAGAATGTTCTACCAGAAAATTACTTGTAGGTGAACTGTGTCAGTTTTCAATGATCTTTAAATAAAAATCTTTAAATCTTTAAATAAAAATCTAATTATTAAGTTTGATACAATCAGATTGTCTACAGAATGCTAATTGAATGTAACAAACATACTATACTTCCCAAGAGTCCTTTTCAAGAAGCGGCAGTCCCTCTTTGGGATTCCATCTCTTTTACCCTGATGTGTTTGATTATTTGCTGCATGTTCTATAGCTCTAAAAGTCAGAATACTGCAGACCCAAACTGTCCATCTAGCAAACTAGGCAAATGCCCGGTTGGGCCGGTGCCAAATGGCAAAAGTCCATTACCTTTTGCTCATATAGCTGATTCTTAAGCACTTTTCCTCTCTCCCACTGAACAGCCCCACTGTCCTGGGCAGATTTTCTGATCTCCCCTGACCTTCTTGTCAAGCCATAAAACCCATAGGACTTTGCAAAGATATCATTTATTCAGTCCTCGAAGAAAGACACTTTTACTTAAGTAGCAAAAATAGTTACTTACAGTAACAACGATAAAGGTGTAGAATTCACTATCCACAGACGTGGTGATATAAAATTCGATAAATACCGTCAAATATGGGCCGGATGATTTTTGACAGGGAAATGTGAAAATTCAGGATTAGTTATATCTCGTTAGTCCACTGAGAAATCAGATTGCCACTTTGGGGTGAAAAAGTAATGTTTCCCGTTTTGAGGCACAATTGGAAATCACTCAGGGGCGCATGCTAAACTCTTGCCTATGGACAGCAAAACAATGCACAAGACCCAGCTCATCGGCCATTTTAAACCTTATATTATGTAGCACTTACTGTCCAGGCTCTGTGCCTGTAAATTGGAAGCAAAATATCCTTTTCTATTCTTAAGAACCACCGCTGGTTTTTGTACAGTGCCGTTCACACATCCGGGCTCTAATTTTAAATGGATAGTTCTGTTCCCTTTTCCACACCATCCATATTTCCTTTAAACACATCTCTTCTCCGCCTGATGCTCTCACACTCCATCCAGGTTTTGACTTTATCTGCCTGTCTACAATTATAATTCCATCTGTCCTTTGCTGCTGCCAAAGCCGCATCCCGCTGGCCGCTTCTCCGCAGGTTTCATTAGCAAAATCTTATTCCATACTTCTTGTATTTTTTAACTGTGGCTCCTTCGCTGCAGTTAAGTAAGCTGCCCTCGATCTCTTATAATAAAAGTATCGATCGCTATATTGGCAACCAAGACATTTCAAGAAAGAATAATATTTCCTTTCCCCCTAACAATGCTTATTCAAGACGCGGTCGCCGAAAAAGACGCAGCGCATGATTTATCTGTCATTGACCTAAAACTGCCAGGGCCAATTCACTCTGCCGTCCGGTACAGAGCCTCACATTTTCCCCAGCTTTGTCAATCATAAAACTAGTTAAAATTCATGATATAGAAAACTCTTTAAACACACAGCGCTAAAATGCACACGCCGCCACCACCAAAATAAAGAAAATTGAATAAAAACCCCAAATGGATAAGGAAAAAGTAAAAGGTTTCTCCAGATATAATAAATAGTGTAATTATGCTGTTAGTCTCTGGGCTGAAGTGATAACACACTCAAACATTTAATTAGACAGCGCTAAAATTACTCAATATCGCAGTATATTTATGGAAAAATAAACTTGATTTACTACATATATAATAAATACATCAAGATCAATAAACACAAAAGAGGTATATACCAGAAATAAAAACAATATTAGGATACTGTTAGTGTATAAGCACCAATATGCATAGATTAAGGCGTTTCGTATATTGTAAAAATCACAATATTCTATATGTGTATAAAAGCACAATAAATATCCGGATATAGGATACTTAAAGATAAAAAAGTCAAAAAGGATAAACTATATAAACTGTTTTACATGGTATATATAAAAATAATTCCAAACTCGAGACAAGGGTTTTAAGTACCGGTATATATTTATTTGTTATACTACGATGTATATACTAAATGATGTTATACATAGAACAGAACAAAGCCATATTTGAACATACAATACATTATATCATTTGCATGGCTACACAAAATGAGGAAGATGGTAATTCCTCTTCTTCACATGTAAAAATAATCCTTAAGGGTTCAAAGGGAAATTGACATCTTCCCCATCATCCCCAGTGCAAATATTTACACATTATACTAAATATTACTCATGATTTTTTTTTAGCAATAATTAGAAATAAAATGTCTATTTATTTTTTTTTTCACGATTATGGAAGGTCAGACAGCAGTATCATCATATTTTAATTCTGGAATACCATAGTCTAAAATCTTATAAAAGACCGGCGTCCAGGAAATATTTTTTAAGAACTTTCCATTTGGAACTTTCCATTTGATTCTAATGCTACATTCATCTTTAGTGTATGTCAGAACAGGAAAATAATTTAATAAAGAATCGGAATAACTGAGAAATAGAATATTGACTAAAGAAAAATAATTACACAAGTGACGCATAGTTTTAAACGCTTGATTTAATTATGGATTTGCCTTAGCTGTGACAGCTCCTGCTTAAAGTGACAGGACTCGGACATATACAAAAATTTAATTAGCCTTACGCGATTACAGTTTTCTGTTACCGATGGCGTTTAATAATAATAATAATAATATATAAAACTATATAGTCATGTAAATCATAAAACAAGCATATTCATACCAAATACATAAATGCATGAAGTATTTTTTTCACAATTACTCGATCCTAACGTCGACTCTCATTTATGGAACAATCCTGCGTAAGATGAAACAATCTGACATTAGGCTTGGGATACATTTCTTCCAACTAGTGATTCGCCATCTGCTCGCTCTGTACTCTCAGGACAGCGGAAAGTCTTAAAAATGAAGTTTGGGTTAAATCATTTTTTCCTGTGTTCTTACAAGGAGTAACGTGGTTGTAAAGGAGCAGGACGAAGGTCATATAATTGTGTAATAGTGGAAAAATGAATTAATGTACTGTACCTCCGCAACTGACATACAATTTACCTAATTGTTATATTGGATCTTGCATGAGAGCTCACAATTTATTTGATTAATGACTCATAAATTATTGTAGCTGGTACTGAATATAGATTTTTTTTCGCCCTAATTTATTCTATAATCAGGCCATCCTAATTTCATTTTCTGTGAATCTGCCTGATTATTTCTGCTCATTAAGTATTTTCTCTCCTAGAACTCCCATATTATTATTTTTTGTTTTTTTGTGGTGTGGTTGTGTAGTCAGTATGGTACCTAGTAATGTATGCTTAGTAGGAAGGTATTAGCTAAAAGAGTGAGCAGGGAGACTTACCCAATGTTTTCCATGGATTTCCTTACTTCCTGGTTGCCTTCATGTACACAGGTTGCAGTATCTTACATCACAGCGCTCCGCGTCGCCGCTCTCATCTGGACATTGGACCGAACTGGACCATACTCTCCTCTGCTGACAGGGCCGGCCCAAGACTTAATGCCGCCTGGGGGCGTAGTTTAAAATGCCGCCCCCCCCACCGACGCCGGGGGGGGGTGGCATTTTAAACTTCGCCGACGGCATTATCTACCCTTACCCCCCCCTTTGTACTTACCTTTAAACAGTCCTGCGGCGGAGGTCTCCCTGCTCTGCCACGGTGCCGCGCTTGTAATGCTGGAAATTGCGCCGGAAATTGACGATCACTTTCGGCGCTTCAGCTTACAAGCCGCACCGGGACCGAACAGGGAGACTCGCCGCCAGAGGAGAGAGAGGGGTGCCGAGCGGGTAAGCGAAAACCACTCAGCGTCCCTCTCTCCCCTCCGCTTAAAAAAAAGGCTTGGAGTGTCAAAGTGCCGCCCCTTCAAAAGTGCCGCCTGGGGCAATTGCCCCACTCGACTCCATTGTAGGGACGGCCCTGTCTGCTGAGGTCCGATGTGTGATGCGTGAAGCCAGATATTGCTGAAAATAAAGCAAAAAAATGGCACAGCTTATTGGCAGACGTGGTAGAACCCTGGAAATAAGACAAGACCAAGGACTGATTATGGTTTGAGGGTTTACATCAGGAAAAACAAGCAGAATAAGTCGGCCAAATGGTTCTTCTCTGCTGACAACTTCTATATTCTATGTTCCAGTATGGTACAGTTCTGTATGGGAGGTTGGACTCCGAAGGTGGCCTCCGTATTTCCACAATAACGTTCTATGGAGCGCCATCACTGAAGAGTTCTGCACTCCAAAAACGCAAGGAAAGAAGTGAAAGGCTGCCAGACGAACATGGGTTTTAGATGAAACAATAAGTATGTATATATTTATATATTAAATGTCTTATCAACAAATATTGGGCAGGGTGGTGGGAGTTTAACTTGCTGATTGTTGTCGATTGGCCCAGGTAGTCTTTGTAAGGATGAATGAGAAAGGATAGACTTTAAGGACATGATATTAGTCAGTTAGTTTTGCTACAAATGTTTAAATAAGAATATCTCAAAAACAATTATACGGATTGGCAAACAAAAACAACATGATTTAAAGAAATGAATGAATTCTGTTACTTCTATTGTAATAATGCTGGCACTCTATAGATAAAATGCATTATCATGTAACTGCATTCCTCCCCTTTTGACAAGCTGGCACATGTTAAACGTTGACTTTAAGGCCATGCAGATTGGAAATGGGCGCATTTCTTTATTTAATAATATTCAAACTAGTTATAACCTTCCCTGAAAGTAACAGCTATTTTTTTTAAATGTATGATTTACACATAATATACAAGATTTAAGGAAGTGTGAACTTTTTGAAGATTAGAGAGAATCCACAGGAGTAACATGCAATAATATTCTGATAATTTATGGAACACAGAGGACAAGCTACACGGTGGCCAAATGTTACTGGTTTATATTTTAAAATGAGAGTGAATATTAATCTGGTAAAAATAAGGATGTAAAAGGCCATCTGTATTTTCTAGATTTAAGAGACCTTAGAGGTCTTTTCTTGATTCCATTTGAAGATACTGTTGATGTCCTGAAAGTTTATGCAACTCTACATCTTTTTCTGTGTTGACCCAATAACAGGAATCACCCTTCTGCAAAATTCACCACCCTCCATATCCAAAATAGCTACATAGATTGATTTGAATTAAAATAAATATGTTTTTTATCTGAATTATTTCTAATAAATATGCATTGCTTATTTTAATATGAAAACACTCCATTTATAGGTTTATTTAGTGTCTAGGACTCCAAAATGACATTTCCTCTGGAATCAGACCTAATGATGATTTTACCTTTAGCGTGTTCTTAGTGGGCAGTAAGCATGCTTCCCTGACTATGGACCACGACCTGACCATGAGAAACCTGTGCATCACTAATGCCCGACGCATTGAAGAGGACAGTGGAAGATTTGTGGACCGATGTGCTAATATTTTCTAATAAAATCCTAGTTTTCCAGATCTATGTTCAAGACTGCCAGGCACGTGGCATGTATGCCCACACTATCACTCTCATGACAGTATTAAACAGTATTAAAACACCCAGGCGTTACAGGCGAAAAGATTATATTATACCTATTATTTGGTATCAAGAAGGTGAAAGGTATCTCAGAAATACAGTAATTTAGCACAATTTGTTCCAGATCAATTATGTGTTAAAAAAAAAAGATTTCAGGCGCTGTTTCTCTTAATTCAAATGATCAAGTTAAATAGCAAAGAACTTTCATTCATTAACCATCTTATTAGGTAATTATAGTGAACAACTTTGATTAATTAAACCTGTGCTACTGTAACAATGTACAATACAAAAGAAGGGTGATAGAATGATTAAATTGCGCTAAATTCATTTGTTACACTTTGTTATAGGCTGATTACATCAATTACTAAGTAGCCATTTGCATCAGCATTCCAATATGATGTGAATTATACAAAAGAAATTACAGCCATTCTTGAGTTTTAAATGAAATTTCTTTTAGGAATGAATTTAAAGCGATTGGCAAAATGTCATTGAAAGGTTGGATACAGAAGGCCGACATTGATAGGGAAATGTAATTATGCCTTAACTACATTATGTATTATATTCCATAGTTGAATTAGAATCCATAGTTGAAATGAAGCGTATATTAAAAGAGCATAGAATATTTCAGATGAAGCATGTAGGAAGGTACCGTTACCCAGACGTATGAGAGAAGGAAAGAAGGACCTCCCAGGCCAGAAGTTTATGGATTTTCAGAATATTTCTAATTATTGCTCAATCTTAATCACTCAGCCAGACACTCTTGACTAATTAAAGTCTGTGGAAGAATGGACTTCACTGGACAAACAGTCTATAGTGTTGCCGTACACAGTAAGCTTGGTATGGTGTTTGGGCGTGGAAAGTGTCTAACATGATGGACTCCTGGTCTGCAGACAATTGAAGTTTATTGGAGCAAAATGAAATAACTCTATGTTCCTCAGTGTTACACTACATTACTGTATACCGCAGTACAGAGTAAACAGCCAAGCTGGCCCTGTATAATGTATCGTTGAGAGATTTCTTGAATATCATCCTACTAATTGAACTATGCAATATGCAAAGCTAGCCCTTCTCATAGGAGAAACTCACCGTGGTTGACCCTTCAAAATGCATATTAAAGCTGTGGTTGAAACTGTAGCTCTCGTAAAAGCTTATGGATTAGAGTGAATACACCCCCTGCATTTGGACAGTTTTTATCTCAGATTGTTCTGTAATAATGTTAACGCTTGTCTGTTCTCATGGTGAAAACACATTGGGATCACCCACGGCTGGAGAACCATTTAAAAATAATTAAATCACTTCCACAGGCTAAGCAACCTACAAGAAACTCACGACAACCTGGACTGTTTGTGTACTGGGACAGACAAATCCCGGTAGTTGCATTATGGATGGTGAATGCTTCAAGCACTATAACTTTTGGTTCCTGCAAGTGAACTTACCATTGGCTAGATTACAACCATGTGAGCGGAAATCAAGTCAGATAGTCTGATGACTACATCCTAGCAAGTGGGTGAAAGCTTAACTCAAACCTCAGGCTCAGTCGAGCTGATCAGGGAGCAAGGAATGTAACCCGTGCCAGGGTACCAGCAAACAGATCCCAGCTCCACTAATGTATGTGTTTGCATAGAGTTTGGCTCAGCTTATGTCCCAACAGCTCATCCACCTCTTCTGGTGAAAATTCAAAGGTCAACCACCAAGGCTCAAGCATTAGATTACTCATCTCTACGATGGCTAGAAGCCTTAAGTAGTAATGGAACAAAGGAAAGAGTTTAAAATCGTCAAATACCGAATAAAAAATTTCCATTGGCCAATCTGTATTAGTTCCAGTTCTTCTTGAGTAAAACGTAGGGTCTACATGGAGTAAGGCTGAGCTATGATGTGAATAATGTAATAAATTCTGCTTGTTGTTTGTATTCCCGCAAAGATTTGCTGGAGCTCCCTTGATAAGCTCCCTTGATATTTTTAGTGAAAAATTTAGCAAAAATGTTTTTTTTAATGCAAGCATTTTCTACATACATGCGTAATGATGTACATTACATGTCAGGGATACCGAATCCAAGGGTAAGAAGCTGAAAAACATGCTTGTCTCTTTGTCACATATACAAGTAAATAATCCTGATATGTTTTAAATGGAGTTCTTTTCCCTGCTGCTACTCTGTCTTTCTCTAATTACCCCGCCGAGAAGCAGCTGCATTTATTCGAGTTCGTGCATTGCAATAAACTTCGGAACAGCACATATCTTATCATCACCTGACAAATGAACACAAGAAAACATCCACCCTCAATAAAACAAAGATATTAGGGATTAGATCTAAAGGTGTTCAAATGGAAACAGCGTGATATCTGCACCTACGAATAAAATGATTAGTGTCTGAAAAAAGGCAGTTATATGTCGGTTATGTCAAGATAGAAAAGTGATAGAATTTCAAGATTCAAACTGTGCCGCAGACTTGGTATAAAAAGTAGAATAGGAACTGCAATTATTGCCTATCGCTGTATTAAATTAGATGCCACTCTGCTCCCTGTCAGCAACACTGTGGACAAAAGTCACAATGTCAGAATAAAAAAACACAAATGATAAAAAGACTGAATTTTGCCTATTTGTTTTCATGTATAAAGCATATTTAGAGAGTTGTATACCTACCACAGAGGCATATAAGTCCACACAGACCATAAGGCAAAATGGGCCAGAGACTAATGGCACATCCCACATACTTTCATTGCCACATCTCATCACTTAAAGTCGCAGCACTATATGGCCAGTGGCTGGTTAAGGATATGCATCCAGCTGGATTCACACAGACAGATAAAAGTGTAAGCCGCGTGTATCCAGCCAGATTTTGCCCATAGACTCCTCATAATGCACCGCTTCTTCAGGGGTCTACGGGTCACGGCCCTAAATCTCTGGGTTGCAGGAGCAGCGTTTAGACAAGCCCTACTCGATGTGATCATGGATATGTAATTGTGTGTATCTGTGTGAGCATGGATGTGTAATTGTGTGTAAGCATGGATGTGTAATTATGTGTGTGCGTATCAATGTGTAATTGTGTGTGTGCGTGTGAGAATGGATGTGTAATTGTGTGTGTGTGAGCATGAATGTGCAATTGTGTTTGTGTGTGTGAGCATGGATGTGTAATTATGTGTGTGCATGAGCAGGGATGCGTAATTGTGTGTGCATGAAGATGGATGTGTAATTGTGTGTAAGCATGTATGTGTAATTGTGTGTGTGTGTGAGCATGGATGTGTAAGTGGGGTGAGATGGAGTTTGTGTTATAATGAATGTGTACATGTGTGTTAGTGAGTATGAGTAAGTGTGTGTAATTTGTGTAAGTGTGTTACATATGTGTGCCAGAGTGTATGTTGGAGGAGGGGCAAAGAAAGCACAGACAAGTTGTTTGGGGTAATGATGACACATACCAGTTGTTGAAGCTGTGGTTTGTAGTTGCGCCTCTGACTGTGCTTGTATACTGGCCATTTAAGAAGTAATGGAAGGCGTATATTTATGCAATAGGTTTTATAAAGTAAAACATTCTGACCACCGAGTATCTTCACTATTTACCATGCTCCCTGCCACTAGCTCAATGGGTATGTAGCGTTTTGCATCTCTCTCTCTATTTCAGTGGAAACTCTCTTCTGTGTGGTAAACATCAACAAAGCAATGGTGGCTGGCAATGGTGGTTGAGGTTCAATCGATAATCAACTTATCTTCGAAGTAGATTCTTTAGATTGCATTTATTGGCTTGACTAGGCCTCATTGATGATATTTCATTTAATGGAATCTTAAATGGTAACAAAACGTCTTCATTACACCATCTAGCTATTGTATGTGACCTTGGTCTTGTAAAAAAATGGAATTTTGTAGAATTCTGAAAAGGTGTTCTGAGTACATTGACAAAGTTAGCTCAGCCTAATAAACGCTCTACATAATGAGCATGTTTGCTTCCTTTCTTGGACTTTATTCAATGATGTATAAACATTTCCCTACCAATATTCTCCAAAGCAATTCATTTTCCTGGGATCTGCCACATCGCATGTTTCACATGCAGAGCAAAATGTAATTATTCTGCAAAATGTCCAGAGAGGTACGGTTACTGAAGATTGCATTATTCAATAAGGGTTATTGAATCTATTGATTGTTTCTGTGAGAACAGAGACTGGAGAACAGAACTGCTACCAGCAAGATTAAATGAACATGGCACTGATAAATATGGACTGCAGGGGCCAAGCAACAAAGAATGTCAGTTTAAGGTCAACCAAAACCAAATAAATGTATCAAAAAAAAGTTATAGATCGGGCATTCAAGAACAGTTACTTGTCCACAGTCTTGAAAAAATTCCGCCATTGACCAAAACATCATCCCAAACGCTAAAAAGCATTGTCTGCAGCTCTTGGGCATGGGGCAAAAATGTGTCTTAAAAAATGTATGAAGAACCACATCAGACTGGAGCTTTCGGTGATTCTTACGAATTCTTGAGATACAGTATCCACTAAGTTGTAAAATAACATTTGTAATTCTGTCCCTCAGTTTGATGTGTAGCTATAATAACTTGCGCGGAAAGCTTACCAGATGGCCATTTTTATGGAGACTCATAAAGGGTACAGTGACATAGTAGCTGAACTTGAAAGAAAATGAAATAGATCAAGTTCAAGGTCTGAAGCCTGCAACACTAAATTCGGAGATTGGTTTATTTATTGTGCCACCACTATATGGCATGCTACCTGTAATGTAGCTCTATAAGGCAAGCAAGCGGGCATATTCACCGCCAGTCCACTCCAGTACAAAACACTCATGACGTCTAATGAGGCACCCCCATTCCCATAAGCAAATGCGTAGAAAGAGCTTCCATTGATTTCAATGTGAGCTTCTTTAATGCCATTGGCTGGCTGCCAAAGCCAAAGTTTGTGATGAGCGGAGTCGCTGCAGCCGTGCAGCTCAGCATGCCAGCAGTCTATTATTAAGATAGTACGGATGAAGCCAACTGTATGTGGAATGGGAGACATCCACAACATGCAGCGTTTGCTGGGGATGAGTGCGTCACAGTCTGCCACAACCCTAAATGTCCCATACAATGTGAACAAAACCAGCGGGTAATGTGTTTATATGTTAAAATCAAAAAAGTATTCTTTTTCTAGTGCTTTCATCCCCGCAAAACAGGCTATCAACAGGTTGCATCCCATAAAAACTGTTAAAGTTCCATTTCCTAGCCGTGGCTCTAAGTACACGTTGTCTCCCTTCCGCGTCACACGTTGTAAAAGTTGATTTTGTGGAATGTTTTAAAATCGTGTTTGTGAATGTATTTATTTTTCAGCAGTCTGGAGCTATTACGCTATGAATGCCCAAATATTTGGTCAACCAGAACATCTGTCAGTAGCAAATAATGCCAAAGAGAGATAAAGGAAAGACAGAACAGAAATAAATAGAATTTGTGTAACGTTATGTGAGCTCTGGTCAAGAGCAGTCTTGAAAGATTGTGTTTGTTGATAAGGAACCAATTAATGGATTACACCACACACATAATACTTTAACTACAAGATAATACTGGAGACATTCTCTTCTAGATTACCACAAATACATACCTCAACGTGACCTCATGTCAGACCCAGCATAAAAATATATGACTGTACATTTTTTCTGTGTTGGCCCAAAAAGAATAAAGGCTTTGGCTAAATACTCTATAAAACAGAACGGGTATTTAAACTGTAATTTTGAAACATCCTCACACCATAATAAAGATTTTTTGCCCTAGCAGTACACACAGATGATCTCAACATGCTGCTGAAAGTCCTATTAATTGTATTCATTCACCTGAAACATTTCCATCCTTCATATCCGTGGAGGATTCTTAGCAATTTAAATTATGTTTATAGACCCATAAATCTGTTGTCACATGGAGTGACTTTCATATGTCAAAAAATAACCTAATTGGAAAGATATTGAAAGTTTTGTCACACCGCTACACATACTATGGTACTAAACAAAACAAATTGGGGATGGTAAACAAAAATGGAGGAAGAAATAGCAAATTAACATGGAAGGTTTTTTTACAATTCTTACTCGCTCTATAAATAAATCAATTATAGTGTTATATATATATTAAATATATATATATATATACACCCCGTATGACCAGAGGTATGTGGACATCCCACACTCCCATTGTTGACAGGTGTATAAAATCAAGCCCATAGGCAGCCGTCTCCATAGACAAACATTGGCAGTAGAACGTATCGTTCTGAAGAGCTCGGTGATTTTAAATCTGGCCCTGTCATGGGATTCCATCTTTGCTACAAGTCAGTTTTGATAAAATGTTTGCCCTGCTAGATCTACCCTGGTCCACTGTAAGGGGTATCATTGTGAAGTGGAAGTGTCTATGAGCAACAATAACTCAGCCACAAAGTTGTAGACTGTGCACACTCACAAAGCGGGGCTGCTGAGTGCTGAAGTGAGTAAAAGTGGCCTGTTCTCTGTAGCATCACTCTCTACAGAGTTCCAAACGGCCTCTGGAAGCAACATCAGCAGAAGCACCGTGCGTCCGGAGCTTCATAAAATGGGTTTCCATGGCTGAGCAGCTGCACACAAGCCAATGATCACTTTGCTCAATGCCAAGCGTCGGCTGGCGTGGTGTAAAGCACATCGCCACTGGACTCTGGAGCAGTAGAAACGCTCTCTGGAGTAATGCATTACGCTTCATTATCCATAATAATTCCCATGGTTTTGAAATGGGATGCCCAACAAGCTCATATACTGTGAGGGTCAGGTGTCCACATACGTTTGATCATGTAGTGTGTGTATATGCAGTCGAGTAACAATAGATTTCAATGAAAACACTGCTATAAGTTTTGGGCTTTTTTACTGCAATTTCACAATTGACATATAGCAGGAGACTTACAGGGTTGGGGCGATTCCCATTCTACAGTTCTTTTATGAGCAACTAAAGGAATTATTACTTCATAGAAAGCTTGTTAAATTAATTTTAAGGATTGATGCATTAAAGTTAAGTAACAAAAAACAAACTGACTCAAAAGCATCCTGGGAAAATGTCTTTAAAACATGGAGCCTGTAGCCAAATAGAAATTTGTAGGCCGGTGTTAACTTACTTAATGAACTGTTAAAAACGCGTGCGGATCCCGAAGTACTCGCTAACATGGGGGCTTTAACCATTTCTTTGAAAGCTTAAATTATATAGTTATCATATAGGAAATAATGTTATTGCTCGACTGGCGACAATGTTACAAAGTTATGTAGGGATTGTTGAGAATAGTGTAGGGTTTTAATGTATATATAAAGAGTGCATTTGTATTCCATCAGTCTGGTAACGTCATTATTTAATCAATTTGATCTCAAGTCACTGGATGTTTGCCTTGATCTGCTTAGACAAGTGGGAATTGTGAATTGAAAATAGTGTTCGCTTATACAGGGTTAACACGGTAGGAATACGAAGCAGCTTAGGGGCCAGGATTTTAAATGTCTGTACGAGCAACTCTATTGGTCGCCTGGAGGGGCCTTCTCTGCCATCAACCAATGAAGTACACCCTGACTAATAGAGTCGTTCCCATGGCCCTTTAACCCCTGCCGGCGAACCTACGGATTTCCGCTTCCGTTAACCCCTGTGAAGCTGCTTAGATAAGGTAGGCTAGATGGGGAAGGAACCAGGGAGATAAGTAGACGAAGACGAACACGAAGATTCTGCGTGTTGTATGTCTTCGTCTACGTTTTGCCGCCGCCATGTTCGTATGTTCGGTATTCAGGCTGAACAACGAAAACACACCCTTCGTGTTCGTTTTCATGTCCGCCTGAATACGAATACACAAGTCTACTTATTACTATGTTCCCTGGGAATTTAATGACTTAGTAGTAAGCATTTTCCCCCTAGTTTAGACAGGTTACGGAATTAAGTCTTCTGTGAAAATCACAAAAATTCTCATGGAACGTACAATTAGTATATTTTAATATTTTTGGTGTTCAGAAAACAGTAAGATTTTTTTTTTCTCTTTTTAGCACATTATCACATCACTTTCAGCCTCTGCCCCCAAAGACGATTATCACAGTCGGTTTAGAGCTGAACCGGATCTTTTATTCATTGAATTGATGTCGGTACCGTTAAAGTGTACCGGTTATCGGAAGTGTTCAGTATCTTCCCTTCAAACCGTCCACATTGATTGATTTGCCGAGGTAAATTCTACGCCTGCTACTTCTGCAGAGCTAGCAAAATGACAATTGATAAATGCCACTTTCTTCTTCACATCAAATAATCCCCAGTTGTAATTTTCTTTGATAGATTGTCAAAATAGCGGCTTTGTTTATTATCAGCCTTTATCAGCTGGATTGTGGCGTCGCCCTATAACATAATTCCAAAATATAACAAAATCAAATTTGTAGCAATTGATTCTTTAGTGACAAAACCTAATTTCCACTTGCAGCACGAAAATGATTTTACATAAAAAGACATGGTGGCTGACATACTGTTAAATGTGTTAGAACTCAAACTAAATCGCCTGTAAGACAGTCTAGTAGCAGAGCCATTGTTCACCTATTGCTAAGCTTCCTATATGTCCCACAAATCCCATATGAGATCATCAGCATGAAACAAACGACTTCATATGTTGAACAGGGAAAGTCAAGATGGCTGGGGTCCCCATCAGTGCTGCCTTAATGTAAAGAGTCATGCAAAAGCAATCAATAAAAATATTAATCGAAATAATCCACACTACATGGCCTCATATTGCTTAGTCCACCACTTCATCAAAGCACCCCAAGTTTAGCCCCAAAGTACCCCAAGAGTCCTATCTAATTTTTTATGGCTAGATTGCTTGCCAAGGAGCTGAATCGGTAGGACTGTGCAGCGCTTTAACCCAAATGAGACTCTCAAGTGATTTAATGCCTTCTCTGAATATAGTCATACATGGGAATTCTCTAAAAACGCTGACCCTGAGGCTCCTTAAACACCACATTGGCCATCATGAGGACTGTACATACAGACTCATCAATAATGTCAACCCAACAACTTCAATACCAGTCTCTCTAAAAATGCCATATAATTGACTAACATGCATTCAAGCAGAAATATCAGCCACATACTGGTAGCAAAAGCACTAATTCAGATCTTAGATGAATGTAGCGTATGAATGAGTCAGCACCACACTGCGCCACCCTGAGAATTTGCCCCCTCACCCTTACAGTGAGAGATTGGAGCAAAATCCTGAGACTCCAGGTCAAACCCCATGAGTTCCGAGTTACGGGTATAGGTGACAGTGGGGAGTCGCTAGAATTTAGCCACTTCTGCCTCGGTAACTACCATATGGGAAATGTAATCCTACGTAAAATTGGTTTATATGACTTCACTATGAATTAATGACATATTTATAGTATAGTGTGGCTATGTGATACTATGTATATAAAATCAGAATGTAATTACTTTCGGCTACACCCACTTTCCAATGAGGCTTCTTAAAATATCCCTCCAGGTAGAACACACCTGCAATGCAACACCGTTTACAGGACACTTTGTACGTTGTGGAATTGGTAGAATTACAAAATTCTAAAAAGTTCCCACTTAGTCTACCTAATTCTACTCCATGGACATGAAGCCGTGATCGTCCAGAAGAAATGTATCAGCGCTTCACTTAAAATTTACTTTTTTTCAATTTTAGAATAAGTTTACTGTATTCTGTAAATGGACAATGCATTTGGATTGCACAACCTCATTATCTAATGATGATCACTGTGTTTAATGCACAAGGCCTATTAAATTCTATTTAGCCATCCAAACTTTTTCTAATTAAATATTAATTAAGAATGTTTTATTATGGCTGAATGTAGACGATATATTCGGCGTTCTCAATGTGTTAAAATAAAAATACAAAATTAGGTAATAGCTATGAAAAATCGCAGACCGATTTTTTTATAAAGCTGTTATTTCTGCTTGCTCAGAGCTATTTTAGATGAAAAAATGTAATAAAGGTGGAGAAAATAATATAATAGAAATATGTATGTAATTTTATGTAATGCGTTACTAACGTGTTGCTTGGCGTGTCTGTCAGGATCCCAAATGTGAACATATCATCGCAATTTTATTTTTAATTTCCTGACAAACACATAAATAACGCATTTTGGAGTTTATTTCATTGTTTCTGCTTTCTCAGTCTCCTTTTTAATGCACACGGTGGCTATAGACAGACGTATATTGAATGTTATGTAGATGTTGCTTACAAACACAGACAAGCGGAGGAGCATGAATTATTTTCTTTACTTCAGTAACCACATCCACCAGATTAAGATATATACACAAGAGACTTAACACAACAGAATGCACATTTCCATTATGCTGCCATCTACTGGCAAAACAGACTGCATAATACCCCAATACATAGCACGTAGCGGCTATGGGAGGGTAATGCTTAAAGGATCTTAACAATGGAGATAAAAGAAATATGATACCCGTGATTTTATTATATCATTAATATAATAATTAGGATCTGAATATATATGTGAATATACTACATACCGTATTTATCGGCGTATAACACGCACTGGTGTATAACACGCACCCCCATTTTTGAACCAAAAAAATGAAACAAAAAAACTTCATCAGAATCACTGCTATCTGGGAAACCACACACACACAGTAAGACACACACACAGTAAGACACACACACAGTAAGACACACACACCCTAACCCCCCTTCTCAGGATCTCCCCTCTCTCTCCCTAACCCCATCCCGGTCACTTACCTTCAACTCCACCTGCCTCAGCCGCCGCCGCACGCCGCCTGCCTCAGCCTCCGCCGCCTGCCGTCTGCCTC